>JANHAO010013522.1:0-15821 GCA_026873985.1 Saraca asoca
CAAATAAAGATTGTATACTGCGTCTCCAACGAGACAGGGGCAAGATCCAAAGTTATTTCCGCTATATAAATTGTCTACCACTTTTTATACTACCTATTTGTGGGACTTGACAGGAATCATTATGATCATTAGATCAAAGTTAAGGAAGAAAGAGAGGAAGAAAGCAAGACATGAACTATTGGTTACAATTTTAGTTACTTGTCAATGGAATGGCATCTGAAATGAGGATGTGAATTAGGATGTGTAAGGTTCTCTAATAAAAGGAAACAACTTACCACTATTTATGTGGTTATGTTATGATTAACGAAATTGAAGATAAATGTGAAAAAATATAAATCATTATGGAATAGAAATGCAAAATATCACAGTTTGAGAGCAATCTGCAATATCAATTTTATGATTTTGAACTACAATGTAAAATAATAATAATAATAATAATAATAATCCCTCAACTACCCACTTAAAAATAAAACATTATGACCTTAAAAAGAATGATCGGTACCTCAATCCCAACCCGTATGATTTAGTTCTTCTGGCCCAACAGAACCACTCTTACTCAACCAAACAGCATTCAAATTTACAGGTATAGTTAGGTAACTCAAATGTGAACTACAAGGCAAGCAGAAATAAATATGCTAATTAAAACAATTGTCAATAGATTTATCATTTTTCAGACAAAATTGGCAACAAATGTGAGTGAAAATAGAGCATTTGAGAGATAATACACGTGAGAATGTATTGACATAATAATGAAGAACAACTCTTGGATTTTGATTATTTTTCATATTTGAAATATATTATAAGAAAAAAATACAAATTACTCTCTTCAACTTTGGGGTCATTTTCTTGGCAGAAATGTAAAGCTTCATAACTTCTGATAAGTCGAAAAGGAATCAAACAACAATCAGTAGGCTTCCCTTAAATTTGTACAACAATGCAAGAAATTAGAACTTGTTCTAAGTTCATCGTAATCAAGCTTTTGAAAATTATAGCTATGTAGTTTCTTTCTTTTCTTTTAGACTTATCTTCCATTGTTTCACCAAAACAAACAAACAAACAAACGTGGCTTTCACAGGTAGTCTAATCTTTTTATTTTAAGGAAATATGGTGGTTGTACTCAGTATTCTGCAATATATATATATATATATTATTTAATACATATGTGATAGAATCTGGACATATGTGATGAATAAAAAGTTGAGTTGGTTTAAATTAAAGTATGATAAATATATAATTAGTAACATTTTAAAAAATAAAATAAATATATCTACCATTAGTAATAAAATTTATTAATTCAAAGTCTTGGATTTTAATATTCGTAGAAGGAAACTTGTCAAATTTTGAAAGTTGGGGTGGTGATTGGTACAAATCACTTTGTGGTGATTAGTAGATCCATGAGCATATTCTTATTAAAAATTCTTTTAACCTTTGGAATCTTGAAAATAGATGTGGAAACATGATTCTTACCATCTTTTTAATAAAATCCATGATATGCATAATTTATTGAAAATATTTTTTAATAAATAAAATCTAAAAACTAAATACAATATTTTACTAAAAATCATTTCATA
This sequence comes from Saraca asoca, assembly GCA_026873985.1. Classification (NCBI taxonomy): domain Eukaryota; kingdom Viridiplantae; phylum Streptophyta; class Magnoliopsida; order Fabales; family Fabaceae; genus Saraca; species Saraca asoca. Next base: position 1,572 of record JANHAO010013522.1, read on the forward strand.
ACTGACAGCCTAATGTCTGTCTAGACAAACACTAGCCACTAAAAGTATGACAAGGGAACTACATATTTGATTTTATATACATGCATTCTTGGAGTATCCCCTAATTAAGATAATATTAAGATAATCTCTTCCTATTCATTAATCTGAAAAATGTTAATGAACAAAATGAGTATGACTACTCAGTGAGCAAAAAGCTCCAGCTTTGGATTGAAAATTTCTTTTGGTCATACATGTACATATATAGACATTTATGCATAGGATATATATAAAAATATAATTTGGCATGTTTTGAAAATATATTCATAATCATTTCCAATACTTTCATACTTGATCCCATGCTTACTATCTATTCTTAGTTTTTCTAAATCTATTACTATATCATAATCATAAAATAATCATATAGCATACTTTACTAAGTCATATTTGATGACCATGTAAAGTTTCTTCTCTTAATTATACTGACCATAGGGAATGCTGAAGGAATGATGTTTTCTTCTCTTATCGTCTCGTGGGATTTTTCTTATCTTATTGTACCTTAATGCACCATATCCCATGATCCCTTATCACATAGGTGACCATCTGTCCCATAACCTCGTGTCATATAGGAGACCAAATTTGTCTTATAATCCCTTGTTGTATGGGAGATGACATACATCTCCTAATCAGTTCACATAGGTCTTGCAATATCCCATGTCAATTCACATACACAAATAACTCTTTATCATGCCTTTTTTTTTTCACATACCAAACATCCATAACCAAACGTAATAGATAACTAACAGATACGTATCCTTATCTTATTCTTGTCTTTTTATAATACGTACAACATGCTCATGTAATGAGGCTATTTTAGGGCATGTATTTCTTGATGGAAAACTTTAATCTTTAAAAGCAATCATAACTTAATTATAAAAATAATATTTAATTAAATAAACAAAGAATTAATGCAAATAGATATAGAATGCTTTTAAAATAATATTTTTATAACTTTTAGGAAAACTAATGATATAAAATAATTTGAATAAACCTTTCCAAAGAGTAAAATTTGGGGAGCTTGAGAAATGTAAGTTTAAATCATGAAAACTAAGTTTGATAACTTTCTTTGAAACCCTTGATTTCTTAACATTTATACTCATATGCATATGCAAAGCTGAGATTCTCAATTAATCCACAACTTATACCATTACTACATTCTACTATTATAATCTATTTCATATATATGTTCAATCAGAGAATTACGTAGTTACACAGAAAAACAATTCCTAAAATTTATCCTATTTCTATAGATCCCATGTAACTCATGGTCTAAACTTGAATTTATGGAATCTTACATTCAATGTTTGTTACTAGTCTATTTCATAATCGTGTGACCTACTTAGGTCTCATAGCAATTCATCACTTTTGATTCCATTAATTTAGGCCTAATTCTATAGGCTACATCTCATTATCATATTCCCAAGATTCTAACATATGAAATACCTTTAGGGTGATTTTCAAAAATCTCATTTTATACAAAAAAAAGGACTTAGAAGGGTAGAATTCTACCTAACTGATCATATAAAAATTTTTGAAACATGCAATGCATAGATTTATCTCTAATATAATTCCGGCCTCTGGTCTAGGCCTAGATGCATTTTTGTAATCATCCTGATCTAAAATATATTGAAATTGATAGAAAATAATAGTCATTAATTAGACCTATATATCAGGTTACAAAGCATCTAAATTTGTACAAAATAATATATTAATTCAATAAATATGTATACCTAGTATTTTAATATAAATCCATCTAGACAATCCTTCATAGTAGGTACTCTCTTCACCTTCCCTAGCAATGAAAGGGAGAAAGAACTATTTTGTTTCCTTGATGGGGTGGCTACAGCTCTGTCTAGGGTAAAAATAGGGGATCTGCCTTATTACAACCCTACTGGACCAACTGACTCATCATTGTAGGCCAAATAACAAGGCTCAGAATGCTAATGTCCAATATCGATCTAGATGTCATGTTAAGCATAATAGCTTGATCACATATTAGTTGGCCCATCATACTTAATTGTTCTGACATTCAAGTAATCTAATTTAATATATAATTAAACTGTAGTAGTCTACTACAGGAAATTCCAACAATCTCTCACTTAGATAATATAGTTTAATAAATGAGAAACTTATCACAATAGGTGGCCATAAAATGAATGTCAACAGCAATCATGACACCATTATAATCGTATATCCAATAATGTAGATCATCATATTTGATAGGGATGCTAATGCCATATATGTTTTGAATAGTTATATTCCAATGACAACAAACATAATGTGGACTATGTGAGGAACCAAACATATATATATATATACATATATCAAAATATGTTCATATGTACATCTTTACAAAATGGTCCATGTATCCACCCAAGATATCAAAATGAGAATAAATCTTAACATAATAATGAGACATGGTCTAAACGTCTCCATCAATTTGCCATAAACAAATGTGCACAATCAACATCTTCATATATACATATATATGAAACATATGGCAATATCATAAACATTTCACTAAATAATTCATCATTTTAATAAAAAACATGAAATTCCCACTAAACTTGAACACTAAAACACTTAGCCAAATTCATTTTAGTCACTTGTTCATGAACAATTTTACACCTCAGCTTTTATTTAGTGGATTCTCAAGCATATAATCCATAGCAACATGTATAATGTTTGTGTATCTCTAATAAATTAATATTTAATATTAAAATACTTTGTATGAGCAGCACTTTCATTATCATTTTAAGAGAAGTTCACTATGGCAGAACTATCGCAACATATAGTTAAGGTCATAGATATGCTCTCTACAACGTTGAATCTAGATATTGTATTCCCTAATCAAATAGCTTCACAAGTGACTTTACAACATGTGACACACTCTACCTTCATTGTAGAGATTATTGTAATTGACTGCTTTATAGTTTCCAGGGTGTAGCTCTTCTTATCATCATAAAGATGTATCTGGATATCAACTTCCTATCATCTAGATAATTCACAAAATTAGAGTCAAAGTAGTCTACAACAATCAAATCACCAGCTTTGCAATAGGTTAGCATAAAGATTATTTGCACCTTATAGGTACTCCATAACTTTCTTCATACCAGTCCAATATTTCTGACAAGGATCACTTAAGTCTCTCTCAAGTACACAAAACACATAAGCAATATCAAGATGTGTACATACTTGAGCATATAATAGGCTACCAACAATGGAAGCATACGAGACCTACATTAATCTTTACATATGAGGACACTAGACTTTAGAAAAAATCCCACCCCTCTGGAATGGTGTAATACTCGAAAAGCATATAAAACATACTGAACCTTCTAAGTACCTTTTTAACAGACAATCTTTGAGACAAGCAAAGAAGACCTTAGGATCTGTCATGATGGATCCATATACCTAGCATGAGAAAGGCATAACTAAGATCCTTTATATGTAAACAACATGTTCTTTGTCATAGTCATAGGGCTCATAACATTGTTTTCAAGGAGAATATCATCAATATAAGACTAGAAACATAAATATACTTATAACCAATATAAAATAGATATACAGATCTACATCATTCTTCTTAAATCTAAGAGAACCAATAATCTCAACAACCTTGAGATACTATTGTGTAGACATTTTATTCAAATCATATTTATGAATCCTTTTAATTTATACACTAAGTATTCATTTATCTTCTCTTGAAAATAATTTGGTTAGTTCACACAAGCAGTTTTTGGCTAGTCACTATTCAAGAAGACCATCATGCATCTAGTGAAGTTCCAAGTCAAAATGAGTTACCAACACTATAATAACTCCAAACAAGTCTTTAGTTAAAAAAAAAAATAAGAAAATTTTCTATAATCAACGCCTTCTTTCTAAATGTGGTCTTTTACCACCAATATGGCCTTATACCCCTCAATCATCCCTTGAGTATCTCTTTTAGTCCTGAAGACCATTTTGCATCCAATAAGCTTGCAACCAATAGGCAACTCTATATGACCTCACACATTATCATGGATCATCAAAGAAATCCATTGTTTATAGCTTTCATCCACTTTAAAAAATTAGGACTTGAAATGGCTTCTCAAGAAACTGGTGAGATCATTGTCATTATTGATGTCAAATTTGTTCTCCTATAGGTAGACCACATAATCATTGGTAATTTTAGATTTATAAGCCATCTAGAATTTCCTTAAAGGCATTTTATTTACAGGACTTAGTTCTTTTCTACTACTAGTGGAGCATTAAGATCTTCCAATTTGCACCATTGGTTTTACTATATGTTATACTAGATCATCTTCTAGATCTTCTAGATCAATTCAGTTTGTTTCAACTAATAACAATGCTAGTGGAATAACAAATAGTACTTATGTAAGAGAGATGTTACATGGTTTTTTATTCCTATTATTTGACTAGCCCTCAAAATAAATAGAATAAGTTCCTTCTAGTACCCTAATGGTGTGGATTGGACAAAAAGATTTGTAACTTTTGTACTCATTATAATATCCAATAAAGTGACCATCAAAAGTCTTCGAATCAAGTTACTTAATAAATAGATCATATTGCTTGACTTTAGCCTTGCAACCCTAGACATGGAAATGCCTAAGACTAGGCTTTTCCTATATAACAAATCATATAGGGTTTTGTTATAGGTGTTTTTTGGAACCATATGGAGGAAGCCTAGCTCGCCTGGAGGCTGAGGTCCCTAAGCATAGGCATCAGATCATTAGTTGTGAGCTCAGAGTAAAAAACCAGGCCAAGGCAGTAGTACTAGCTTGCTATAAGCTCCAGCTTGTTGGTTGAGGCCTACTACCTCAACTATCTCCCAGAAACTTGTTGGAGAAACTCGAGAATAAGACCAACTTGCATGACCAACCATCAAATTAGGCCCAACAAACTGATAGCAAGTTGTCTAGCATTTATTGCCTAATACAACTAAAAAGATAGATTGACAACTTATCAAGTTACATTTGTAACCCTCCTTGCCTCTACAAATAAGGGGTTAAACCATTGTATTAGAGGGACTCCATGAACAAACATCGGTACTCTACAACTTACATTGATAAATGAAATCATCCGTGGATGTAGGGACCAATATCGCTGGTTTTAGTCAAACCACGTTAAAAAACCTCTATTGTCTTCTCCTTGTTCTTCTTCTATCCATCTCTCAAACACTCTATTGTTCCAAGCAATTTGTAGTTTAGGGATTATAGAACTTATTTGGTTAATAGGATTTGGGCTTACCAAATTTTACTGTTAACTTTTTAGCGCTAGAAGGAGGGCCCTCATCTACATTCTGGTTAATTTTCTGCTCAATTGTCATGGCTAAAGGAAGAACCACCAGAAGTTCAAACACTCAATTAACTAGTGAGCAAACATGCCCGCTGCAAATGTTATCGCCAATTTGCCCTCATAACTCATTGCTAGCCTACTATTGCTCTTGGAACTGATGAAGTGCAAATGCCTCACCAACCCCAGCAAACATTCGAGAACACAATAAGAGAGTTGGCTAAGGCAGTTAATGTGCTGGCGTAAGCATGAACCTTAGGCATATAAAAGTAGATTGAGGTTACTGCACAACTCCAGTAGTTACATGAAGGAGCCCAGAAGGAAAGGTTAGCTAGACATACACATCAGTATGCTAGTTTAGCTTGCTCCTCTAACTTGAAAACTAGGTCAGAGGTTCATTGATCATGTAAAGATCATGATAGTTAGCGACATGGGAGCTCACACTGAGTTGAGAGCTTGAATAGGACCAGTCATGGTCATACCTCAGGACATTAATCCTGTCACCATGAAAGAAAAAGGAGCTAACAATCTTACAGTTAATGATTTAGGGTATGGGACTCAATGGTAGAAGAGTTGTTTCAGAAGGTGAACCAGTTAGAGGAATGGCTTCAGGCTCAGAATGATCAATAACATCATGAGGAGAGGACACCATTCATTAGAGAAATTAAAATAGAGCATCTCTCTCACAAGTTTAAGTTTCTGGTAATCTTACCATATAATGGGGATAGCGACCCATATGACCACTTGGACGTATTCAACATTTGGATAGATCTTTAAACAACTAATCCTCTAGTTAAATGTCGTGTCTTCCCAGCTACAATTGAAGGCATATCTCAAACATGATTTAGAAGTCTCCCAACTTGTAGCATTAATAGTTGGGAAGAGTATCAAAGAAAATTCACCAACTAGTACTAAGCATTGAAGAGGCAGCTCGCACCCCTGCCACCTTGCCATGGTCTTTTAGTGTAAGCATGAATCATTAAAAGACTACATAATGACATTCAGGCATGAGGCCGATTCCATAGAAAATCCCTCAGAAGAAAATATTTTGATAGTGATCTCTACAGGACTCCACAAAGATGGAAAGCTATATGAAAACTTGTACAAGTCCTCGATAAGAGATTTAGTCAAATTCTACAAACGGGCTACCAAACAGATTAGGTGAGAGGAGACCTTTAGTCCAGAGAAATCTAATTAGGAGAAAAGCACTAAAAAAACAACAATGACTAGGGTGATGAAGATAGTTAGAAGGATGACTCTAATAGTTAGTCAGCAAAGAAAGCCCAAAGTGAGCAACCTCAATGTCAAGGCCGTTATGACAGCTATAGTGTCCTATTAGATACTTAGGATAGGATATATGTAATAGAAAAGGATAGGGAGAACTTCGGGAAACCTTACCCTATAAGGACTTCCCTTGAATGCAGAGACACAAGTAAGTTTTTTGCCTATCACAATGAAGCCAGGCATAATACTTCAAATTACTAGGCACTTAGAGATGCAATTGAGGATTTGATCAAGAGAGGTTGCTTAAAAGATTACATTGTGTGTCTTAGAGAATTGTGACCTCAGCAACCCTAGTGGGATCCCGAGCGAGAGTAAGCACCCGTGATGAGAACCATATTTTAATCTTATGATGAAATTGACAAAAGCATTTCAAATTCTTATGTTTGCCAATCTTTGAACAAATTTTCAAGCAAAATACCAGTTCGACGGCAAGCTTTCACCTCTCATTAGTTCAACATCATCTAAAGGGCATGCATATGACCTACTCCTTGGCACCATATGCATGTGACCTTCTATTTGAAGTGCATGCATATGACCTACTTCACAGCACCATATGCATGCAATTTATCTCAAATGTATGCATACAACCTACTCTTCAACACTGTATACCTACAACCCCCTGCTTATGCATGTGACACACTCTTTGGCACTACATGTATGGCATAAACTTGGCACCACATGCATATGATCTACTTCTCAACACCGTATGCATGTGACCTATTATTTGAAGAGCATGCATATGATGTACTCTTCGGCACTGTATGCATGCAACTCCCTGCTCATGCATGCGACCTACTCTTTGGCATCGCATATATGGAACAAACTTGGCATCGCATGCATACGACCTACTTCTTGGTACCGTATGCATGCAACCTACTATCTAAAAAGCATGCATATGACCTACTTTTTGATACTATATGCATGTGACCTTTTATCTAAAATGCATGCATATGACCTACTTCTCAGCACTGTATACATGCGAGCTTTTATCTGAAGTGTATGCATATGACTTACTTCTCAGCACCATATGTATGCAACTTATTTAGAACACACACATGCGACCTACTTCTCAACACCATATGCATGCGACATACTTGTATCAGTGAAAGTGAAGCTCTCATGTGACTTATTTGATGAAGCCACGGCTCTTATATGACCAATCTCAAGCTCACTAAGGCACAACTTCCATATGATTTACTACCCATTCAACTTGGCACATATCCTTTAAGTTATAATTTGCTAATTTAAGTCCATTTATTAATATTTGAGACCTACGCACTACTCGACTAGTATTTGTTAAAGCATGCTCATTAGGGCCGATTGACTTATCAAAGCATTCATTTTATCTAATGCTTTACAATGTTATGGTTTGTAGGAACTCATTCATATGAGCCAAACATGTTATCATCTATAACTCTTCTAACGTTCGATATGTCATACTTGGAAGAGCAAGAATATTAGACAAAGCTCAACAAAAACCTCACTCATTAACATAATTGAGCACTTGAACGTTCGAGAGATAAAAACTCAGAATTGTAGAAGTTTAAATAACAATCTAGCATATCGAAGCTTTTGCCAGCAAATTATAGTTCCCAGTCTGCAAGTGAATTGAGTGTTGGGGGCTAATATTATGGGTGTTTTCTAGAACTATATGGAGGAAGCCCAGCTCGCCCGGAGGCTGAGGTCACTGAGCATAGGCATCAAATTATCAATCGCAAGCTCGAAGCAAAGGACCAGGTCAAGGCAGTAGTACCAGCTCACTGGTCGAGGCCTGCTACCTTAATTATCTCCCAGAAACTTACTGGAAAAACATGAGAATGGGATCAACTTGCATGACTAACCATCAAATCAGCCCCTAACAAACTGATAAAAATTTGTCTAACATTTATTAGCATTTATTGCCCAATATGGTTGAAAAGATAGATTTACAACTTATCAAATTATATTTGTAACTCTCCTTGCCTCTACAAATAAGGGGTTAAGCCAATGCATTAGGGGGACTCTATGAACAAACACTGGTACTCTATATCGTACACTGATAAATGAAATCACCCATGGATGTAAGAACCAATATTGCTTAATTTTAGCTGAACCACATTAAAAAAGCTCTACTATCTTCTCCCTATTCTTCCTCTATCCGTCTCTCAAATAGTCTCTTATTCCAACCAATTTGCAGTTTAGGGATTACAGAACTTATCTGGTTGATAGGATTTAGGCTTACCAAATTTTACCGTTAACAAGTTTTAAGTATATATTTACTAGGGACTTGATTCAAAATATACACCATGGTTTTTAAGCCCTATACAAAGTCTATTAAAATCAAATGCACCAATATGCATCTAGTTATGTCCATGAGCATGTAATTCCACCTTCTTGCAATCCAATCTTCTTCGGGTGTTCTATGCATAAGGTTGCTAGCATCAAAATTCACAACCTTGGAGATATATTATAAAAGAATAAGAATTTGAATTAGTTTATTATATCTCCATAGCACTCACCATCTTTATCAAAACTAATGCATTTGATTTTATTATCATTTTTTGAGTTCAATCTCAACTTCAAACAACCCAAAAGAATTTAAGAATTCCAACTTTCTAGTGGATATTCCTACTAAACAAAAATTGATCAATCACCAATGAAGGTGAAATATCAGTAACCACTTATAGCACCTAGTGTCATCAGTTCACTATCATTATTGTGAATCAACTCCCATACATCCAACATTATGGTCATTTTTCCTTTTTCTAACTCTGATAGGGAGTATCTCTTTTGAAGCAATCAATATACACATTAAAAAAAAAGATAACTCTAAGTCATGAACAATATTTTCTTTTATCAATCACTCCATCCTTTTGTAGAGATATCACTGAGACACCTATGCCACAACATAGAAGAACTCACATTAATTCTAACCCTTTGTATCCAATCATAGTATTTTTTTTAACTGGCTAACTCTCTAGTTTCCAACTAGTAACTACTTCTACATACTAATCTTACATTTTTCCACCATGTCTAATCTAACTATCAATTTTGAATCATTTGGCATCCTCTTGTTTCTTAATAATTATAACAAATTTGTAATGCAAATTATTGCACCTTCATCCAACCACCATGTGTTTAACAGAATGTTTCACTAAAGCTAGCAAAACATTGTGATGCACATTAAAATTAGTTTTCTTGTTTTCTATAGTTAGTTCCCTTTTAGGTATGACTAGCTTCCATGCTGAACACTCAATCTATTTGAAACAAAGTGAGCATAGAGATCTTTCAATTCTTCACATGATCTTCCATTTGACTAACTATAGAGATCATTTCACTGAAAGTTTACTCACTCTCTTAGTTCTGATATTATATCTTAACAACATCAATTTGAACTGAAAGAGACTTTAAAACATGCTAAATCAAATGACTTTTCAAAGTCCATTTTCATGTTCATGAAAGATTATAATAGTACACCATTTCCATGATATGCTCACAATTCCACTAACACCATGATAAATAGTTTTATCCAACAACAAGGTGTAATATCCTTTTTTGTCTTTATCAAACTTTATGAACTTATTAGCTATGAAGTCTATAACATTGCCTTTTATGATGGTCTTATCCTTAGCATATCTCATAACCATCAAGTACACTTTATTAGAGTGTGTCCACTTTTCACGAAGAGCCCATGTGCAATAATAGAGTCGTTGTTTATTTTTAACTCTCCCTCTATCCATTCTTATATATCCAAAGTAAAGAAATCAACAAAGCTAGATGGGACAAAGGAATGCCATACCTTCATCACAAGAACAATCCCAAATCATATGCAATACTGTCTCTTCTTTGTTAGTACAAAGCCTGCAATAATTGGACATAGTACACCACGTAGAGATGTAAGTATTAGTTAATAGTCTCCCATGGCATACTTGCCAAATGAATAAATGGATTCTTTAGGGGGGACATGAAACTTCCATATCTATCTCCAATAGCTTTTCTATCATCCCAAGAATTTTGCATCAATGTTGAATTTGTACTTTTGATACTAAATTCACCTACTTGATTATCCTTCCAAATCAGTCCATCATTCCTAGAGTTCATTATAGGGGAAATTGATTGAATTTTAAAGACAATATGAGGGGGAATAATTTGAGCTAGCAAAGTCCAGTCCTAGTCTTTATTATCAATAATAAACTCATGAACATAAGCATTCTATTGATTTTTATCTAAAGGTAGCATAACATATGTAATGAGACGATAACCAATTCCAAACCAATCATCTTTTTGAAAGTGAACTATAGTTCCATCTTTAATTTGCCAAACCATATTCTTATTAGTAGAATTCCAAACACTAGAAAGGTCTCCCCAAAAGTTTGAATATCCAGTTGAGCAAATAATATTAATAGGCTAGTTACCATGATGGCCATATTTACTTTTTAAGAACATTAATCCACAGTCTACTTTCACCTGAACAATTTTATGACAAAATTTCATCAAACATGTTGGATTCATTTGCTTAATCCTTTGAAGTCCCAAACCCTTTACTTGTTTTGGTTAAGAAATTGTAGACTAATTCACTATATAAATTTTTCTAACTAAATCATCATAACCCCAAATAAAATTCTATTGAAGCTTTTTAATTGTATTACAACAACCATTAGGTAGTTTCTGCACTTGCATAAATGAGAATTGAAGACAGTATAGAATTAGCTAGAGTGATTCTTCGAGCCATGGAGAAACACTTAGTCTACCACTCAGCTAATCTACTATGAATTTTATTCACTAAGCCTTTAAATTGCCTTCTACTTTTATTCATAGAGATCAAGTTGATTCATAGATACTTGCCTAAGTTAAGAGTTGACACTAATCCATAAGCTATAGAAATGTTGAAAGCCAGTTGTTAATTCATGTTCTTCAAGAATAGAATTTTAGATTTCAATTTATTCACCATTGACCAGAGGCTTGACATAAATAATCCAAACAATGCATAATAAATTGAGCTTAATCAATGGATGCTTCAGCAAACAAAAGAATATCATCTACAAACATTAGATGTGATATCATAAGGCCATTCTTCCCTCCAAAAATGGGATTCCAAGTCCTCTTTTGCACTTCCTCCATAATTAAATGAGAGAGTTTATTAATACACAAAACAAAAATATATGAAGAGATAGGACCACCTTGCTTAAGACCTTGATTAGGCCTGAAATCTATAGACTTAGATCCAGTCCATAGCACATTCATAGAGAAAGAAGTGATATCCTCCATAATAATTCTATGAATATTCTTAAGAATATTTATCTCCTTCAAAACATTAACAATGAAATCTCATTTAAGTCTATCATAAACTTTTTTAAAGTCAATTTTAATAGTCATGAATCCCTTTCTACCTCTTTTCTTTTTCATGGAATGAATCATTTCACTGGCTATTATTATATTGTCCTAAATGCTTCTTCTAGGAACAAAACTGGCTTGGTAAGGGGAAATAAGAGTTGGCATAAGAGTTTTGAGCTTGTTTATAATCACCTTGCTAATGCATTTGAATTCACATTACACAAAGAGATTTGTCTGAACCAATTAATATACTTAGGCTTGTTTTCTTTAGGGATTAAAGCAATTAAAGTTTGATTCACATTTTGCTATACCAAAAAGCACATCTTTAATAAAGGAGAAAAGTGTAGTACAAACTTTATCCGAATTTGCTTGATAAAAGAGAGTAAGAAAATCATCACTCCTAGGTGTTTTGGAAGCACTCCTATCAAAGATAGCCTATTTAACTTAAAAAAAAAACATCTTTATTGAACATTTCAAAATCAAAGCCAATAAGCTGAGGGAAATTAAATTGAGACATTAAAAGAATATATTGTCCATCATCACCAATAAACAATTTTGGGAAGAAGTCAAGGGCTATGCTAATTAAAGCATTCTTATCCTCCACCTAATAACTGTTCTGATCTCTAAAAGAGTTTACTCTATTATATCTTCTTCTAATAATAGTCTTGGTATAATAGTAATGAGTATTTTGATCCCCATCTTGTATGCACTTCATTTTGCATTTTTTATTCTAGAAAACCTCTTTCTTAATAAGAGTATCCCTTAATTCTTTTTGAAGGCATTTTTCAAGGTTATCTAAGTAAAGATTCCATCGTCTCATTGTATTTATCTAAATACCTTCAATTCTAGTCAATAAAGTTTGCTTCCTCCTCCTTATTTCTCCAAACACTTTCTTATTCCACCTTTTCAAAAAGGTAGTAAGTGCATTGAGATCCAATTGAATTGCATTAGAACAATACCAATTATCATTTGAAAAGGCTTTAAAGTCTTTATGAAGTAACCAAGCTGCCTCAAATCTAAAAGGACAATATCTCCTTTCCATTTTTTCACTTTTCAAATGAATTAATAGAGGATGATGGTCAGAGTAAACTTTAGGCAATACTTTGGTAATTGTATCTTCAAACTTCATAAGCTAAGTTGGGTTACATAAAACTCTATCTAGCTTTTCAAAAATTCTGGGATATCCATCTTGTCTAAGACCTCTCCATGTGAAACAAGAGCCTTACCAACCTAAGTCTAACAAACCATAATTTTCAATCTAAGTAGTGGTTAGGATCAAATGGAGCCCCTCATTTTTTCTCACTAGATTTTGCACTATCATTAAAATCTCCAATCATCAACCAAGGATTAGATATATTCTAAGCAATATACAAAAGTTAGTTTCTAGATTCTTCTTTCAAGGAAGTATAGAGATTAGTATAAACAATGGTAAGAAACTAGTTGTCATCACTCTTATTTACCACCTATAAATGAAGGAATTGAATGATTTTGCTATAGCAGCATTATCATCTTGTCAAGCCACCCAAATTCCCTCCAACATCCCTTTTCCTTCACTGATAAAAAACTTTTTCAAACCTAGAGCTTGAAAAGTGCCAATAGCTTTCTCAGAAGATACTTTAGTCTCCACCAAAGCTATAATATTTGGCTTATCCAAATTCACAAAGTTTTTTTGCATGAAACCAAAAATTCTTGGTTCCCAATAACCTTAAAATTCAAAAACAATATTTTGTTCATTAAAAACAAAAAGGAAAAACTAACGAGCATAAAAGCATTATGGTTCTTCCATTCGATTAGTAGAACCCTTAGGACTATTTTTTCATCAAAATTAGACATATTCTCATCCATACCCATGTTATTCATTTCCACATTAAGAGAATTGTCCATAGAAGCCCATTCAAACATTACTAGCATGTCTAATCAGGTTTAAGAAGTAGTGATTCAATTAGACATTGATTGTGAAAGGACTTTCCAAAGAAAAATTATCCACTGAGTGAAATGACAAGCATTGGGAGGGATTCAAATCCATTGCCATAACAAGTCACAAGATCTTATCTAAATCCTTAAAATTAGTTGAGTTAACTTGTGTTGATATGCAATTCACTTTTCTTACAAAGTGTGATCATTTTGAGTAATACTCACCAAGTTTTGTAGTAATTAGAAACACTTAATTTGCACTATTATAATAATTGATTAACTAACAACATCCTTTGGTATAATATTTTCATAACTTAGAGTGCCGTGCATTAAGATGTTTCAATATTTCATTACTCATGATACAAAATTTATTAAAATTCCTACTTAAATTGTAACATTTTTTTAATA
>JANHAO010013523.1:0-15799 GCA_026873985.1 Saraca asoca
AAATCAAATAAAAATTAGTAGCAACTTATAGCAAATGATGAAACAAATATATTTTTATATCATCAAATATAAATGTCTAAAATTTATTTTTCTAAAATTTGTTTTTTAACATTAAAATTAATGTGTAGCTTAGAATGTCTTAATCAAATAATTTTTCAAAAACTCACAATTTTCACTCTAAGGCTAACAAAATCACATGCACAACATAAATCAAAAGGATTTTTTCAAGCTTATAATGGGGTTAAGAAAGCAAGTAAGGGATGATGAGAACATAAAACCAAAAATACTAACAGAGCATTGAAACATAAGTTTAGACAAATAAGGTAATTAAGATCTGAAATTTATCATCATAATTTTTAAGCACTTAACAACTTCTTTATATATATATATATATCTATTACTTTCTTTTTTTTTTCTTTTAGTAATAAAAATTTTTCTTTATTTTCTTTTTCAGTTATTGTAATGATCACATCCTCCTTTTGATTATATGATCAACATATTCCACAATTGCTCTGAAACCCATTCCACTAATAACTCAAATGCTCTGCTAATCTATAAAGTTAGATAAAGACATTAAGGGCTTCTTAATAGGTTACACATTAAGAAGAAGTTAATTAAGCTCAAGAGAGTTCATCAATGATGAATTATAAGGTTAGCTATTTGGGCTAAAATGATTTATTCAAAGATTACTTTAATCATATTTATACATGCATGTGCCAATTGTAATTTCAAAAAGACTCAAGGCAAGTTTTAGACAAACAAATCCATGGAAGAATATCGCACACAAAGAAAAGCAAAAATTGATATAAATGTTCAATCTATAGACTCAAGACCTTACAAGTTAAAATGTCTACCAAACTTAGTCTACTAATATTCTAAAATCCATTATTATACTACCCAATTTTGAAAAGCAAGTTAGTTTGTTCAATCATGCTATGTAACTTTCAAATCCTATTGATTCTTACTTATGATAAAAATAAACTTATCATCATTGAAAAACACCTACATGAACAAATAATAGTTTTTTAATGCAAATAATAAAAAAAATTCCTAAATATTGAAATTTAAAAAAAAACTTTAAAGATTAAATCATAAATCCTCCCTCCTCTTTATATTGTCTCCAATGTAAGGTGCAAAATTATCAATAAGTCATGGATATATAAAATAAAAGCGATAGGGTAAGTGAGCAAATCTGGTGGTGGCTTGTTAGCCGCTTTTGAATTATGTCCCAAGCAATGTTTTTATTTAACATTATTGGCTAAACAAGGTAGCTCTCCTCAATTTGGCTTCAATTCTAAAATTGGTGCTTATAGAATAGAAGATTGCAACACAATTGTCATCTCTTTGACTTTAGAACTCACCTTTAATGATTCTTCAATCTGCATCAAGCCCTTAAATTTGATAGTATCTTTATCAAATTCCAGGGGCAGTGTCATCAACAACGACACCAAAATTTTTATAGTTGTTAAATCCATCAAAATTAATTTAGTAAGATCCCTAGATTTATAGTGTTGGTGAGTCTAGATTGAACCCTAGAGATTAGTTGATTAATTTATGGCTCTAGCTGTTATAAGGAAAAGCCTTCTTAGAATGATTGTGGCTGGATTTAGTGAAGCATTATCCTCCATGTTTAGAACGTAGAAATTAATTGGAAAGATGAAATTATTAACCTGCACCAAAACAACTTTAACCATCCCTTCATGGTATGCATTAGATCGGTATGCTAATTGTATAATCACATCAAATCCTTTTAAAGGACCCAAATTCAAAGATGCATAGATAGAATGTAATATTAGATTTATGGATGCATTTAAATCTAACATAACCTACTCAAAATGAATCTTATTAATGACATATGGGATTATGAAAGTACCTAGATTCTTGTATTGTTAGGGCAATTTTCTTTGAATTACACTAGAAACATTTTCCTTTACTCTTATTTTCCCCATTACCTCTTAATTTCTACTCTGTGATGCATAACTTTTCAAGAAACTTTGCATACCTTAGAATTTGTTTAATTACATTGACTAGAGGTATGTTTACTCCAGGATCTCTTCTTCTTATTCTTATTTCTTAGAATTATCAAGTCTCCTAAGAGAAGGAGGAAAAACAAGTTTAGTAGAATTAGCAACCATAGGTTAAGAATTTACCTTTTCTTTTGAATCTTTTGCCTCTTTTTGTGTTTGTCTCTTGTTAGCTGAAACTAGTTGGGCTTAATTACTGGTCTAATTTCTTTTTCACTTTGCAATACTATTGCATTTACATTTTCTAAAAGATTCATAACTATTTGAAAGGATAGTTTGCCTAAACTTTGAGCCTCTAGCTTGCTAATTGTTGCTGCAAGTTGACTGATTTATGTCTCTAAGTTATAAATACTAACTCTTGTTTCTTGTTGAAATTATAGTGTATTATTGGCTAGAGTGTGGACAATCTTTTTAAGTGATTTAATCAAATTTGGAGCTTGGTATTCTTATTGTTTATCTTGGAGTAGGGGTTGATAATACCTTTGGCCAACTTGGTTTCCATAACTTAGGTGTGGATGATTTTGCCAGCTAGGGTTTTATAAGCTAAAGTATGGGTCACATTGCCTCTATGGTTGCCCTGGAATTCCTCCTATGGCATGAGCTTGCTAGACTGGTACTTGTTCTTGTAATGTTGGACACACATCAATATTGTGTCCAATATTGAGCAAATTCTACACACCTTTATTGTTTGCATTTGTCTTATAGCCAATTGATGAACTAGAGAGATTAAATTAGATAGCTGACGCTCAGTTCCAAATGTCTTCACCTTATTAACTTTCTTCAGTGTATGGTTCATTGTGGTTCTCAATTGCTGTGAGTTAGCTTAATCAGGTTCTATGCAGCCTTTGGGGTCATATTAACTAATGCTCCTCCGCTTACAGCATCTATCATTCTTCTATCCATTTGCAATAGTCCCTCATAGAAGTAATGGATTAGGAAATGGTAACTTATTTGGTGGTGTGGGCAGTTTGTATAAAGTTTCTTGAAACATTCCTAATACTTATATCAGATCTCTCTACTATACTGGTGGATGCCACATATCTCGTTTCTCATATTTGTAGCTTAAGAAGCAGTGAAATATTTTTCTAAGAAGAGTCTCTTAATCTCATGCCATGAATTGATAGAACCCAATGCAAGATGGTAGAGCTAGTCCTTGACTAAATCTACCAGTAAGAAAGGAAAAGCCCACAACTTGATTTGCTTTTCTAAGATGCCTTTTAGCTTCATGGTGGAACATACTGCATAGAATTCTTTCAAGTGTTTGTGTGGTTCTTCACCAGCAAGACCACTAAAGGTAGGCAACAAGCGTATTAGTTTAGATTTTAGTTCAAAGGTAATATCATGATTAGGGTATTCAATGCACAAAGATTGTTTATTCACATCATTAGTAGGCAAATCTTTCAAAGATCTATGATTCATAGCCATGTATTTCAAATTTAGATTGTTGATGAGTTATTGGAAACCAGATCAATGGCTATATTTATCTTAGGTGATAAAACTCTTGCTTGTTCAGATGTTAAAGAAGCAACTTGAATAGTAGAAGTATGCCAAGCCGCTGTTCTTAATTTCTACAAGATTTTTTCAGTTTTTAGGTCAAATTTCAACTTATAATCGTGAGAGGATTGAGTTTTACATAGAGAGAATCACATAACAAGAAGAAACAGGTAAAATTGAATAAGGAAATTTGGTAAATTAATGAAAAAATAAAAATTTCAAAAATCTTATCAAATAATGGAATTTGGCCAAAAGAGGTCAGGGTCCGTGAGAAAGCACAAATCTTGATCAACACACCAATTTCTTTAAGACATGTAACTTTCTTCCCTAAATTCTATCAAAAATTCCATTGCTGAATTCTACCAAATAGACCTAAAAGATCATAAAACTTGACAAAACAAGGGTGAAAACACTAGAAACTATTCAAATTAAATAATCAAAATCCTAATCTTGCAAAACACATAAATTAATCCTCAGCAATGATATCAAAATCTTGATGGTTACTGAATTCACCAAAATTAATTTACTGAACTCCCTAAATTTGTAGTGCTGGTGAGTCCAGGTTGAACCCTAGAGATTAATTGATTAATTTATGGTTCTTATCTATTCATTATAGTAGACTTAAATGATATGGAGATTTTGAATTCAAATTTGAAATATTAAATAAAAATAAAATTTAAATTATAAATGAGACTTTAATTTGGAAAACTTCAATTCAAAATGGATTCATATATTCAATTTAGAAAATGAACATCAATGCCTAAATATTATCCTCTTTTTTTTATTACTTAGCCAAGAATTACCTAGAAATTAGAATAATCCTTATCTTTCTTCTACAAATTCATTAATTCAAGTTAAGTATCTATTGTGGGTCTTTTTGAAATTGCATAAATGGGCTAGTATAAGTTTAATGGACAGACTTAGTTAATAAGGGCCCAACTCACCCAGGATTGAGGTCGTGGGGCCAAAATATCAGGTCGATATATACAAGCTAAAGTTGCTGGTCAATACTGGTCAAAGCAGCTACCTTAGGTTGTTGAGAACAAGGCTCAGCTCGCAGATCAAAGCACGCATCCACAACCAATAGTCCAAGGAAATTCATTCAATTTCCTACTTTAATGGGAGTTTGCTATAGCCATCAACCCTTATCTATTATGTAATCCTAATCAAGTTATGATATTTATCGTTATAGATTTACATTCAAACTGTAACCCTCCAACCATTATAAAAAAGGATGAAATCATTGTACATGACACAATCAATCATCAGATACAAAACACTTAGCAAAGAGTAATAAAAGCCATGGATGTAGGGGTCAAATTGACTCTAGCTAAACCACGTTAAAAACTTCTAGTGTCTCTCTATTCTTCCTCTCTCTCTCTCTCTCTCTCTCTCTCTCTCTCTCTCTCTCTCGATTTATATTCAATCTGTAATTTGGGGTTCTGGACTTGAATTGATTGAATTTGACCATTAACATTTTAACACTAGAAAAAGGGCCCTAAATTGCATTCCCCTTTATTCCCCTTCTCGCAATAGGTACTTCCACTTCCCCACCACAAGTGTTGCTGCCAATGTGCCCCCAGTGGCCTTACACCAACTTGACATTATTGATGGAATACAAACATGGCATCAACGTCATGAGGCATTGGAGAAAACGGTAGGAGAGTTGGCTCAGGCGGTTAGGGCATTGACTCAGGCACAAGCCTAGTGCTTATGAAAGCAAATTGGGGGCATTGCATAGGAAAAAGCTCTCTAACGGACATGGGAAGGAGCTCAGGAAGACAAACTAACTAGAGAAGTACTTTAGCACACCTATTCAGCTTGCAAGCAGAGAACATATGGTAGACAACATCAATGACATGGGGGTTCACATCAAGCTAAAGGCTTAAACAGGACCAAGCAGAGACATTTCTTAGATGAAAGCTTATTGGGTTATGAGCAAAGGAAGCACAAGACCTCAGATCAACACTCTTATGACAAAAAGAGGAATAGGCCATCTTCCATTCGTCAGTCTGAGGCTCAAGACCATATGGTAGAAGAGCTGCTTCAAAAGGTAGAGCAGTTGGAACAACACCCTCAGGCTCAAGATTGCCAAGATCATTATGAAGGGAGGATGTTGTTCACCAGGGAGATTGAAAAAGGGCCTCTCCCTCATAGGTTCAAAGTTCCCACCATCCTGCTATATAATGGGGATAGTGACCCATACAACCACCTAGATGCATTCAACTTATAGATGGATCTTGAGACGACCAATCCTTTGGTCAAGTGTCATATCTTCCCAACCACTCTAGTAGACATACCTCAAACATGGTTCAAGAAGCTCAAAGCTTATAGCATTGATGGTTAGGAAGAAAGGCAGAGGAGATTCATCAATTAGTATAGGGCATTGAAAAGGCAGCTCACACCACCCTGCCACCTCATGATAATTTTTTAGTGAAAAAGTGAATCACTAAAAGGCTATTACCCGATTCAAACATGAGGTCAATAACATAAAGAATCCCTTAGATGAGAGAATCTTAATAGTGATCTCAGTGGGACTCTACAAAGATAGAAAGCTATATGAGAGCATATACAAGTCTCCGGTAAGGGACTTAGGTGAATTCTATGAACGAGCTACCATAGAGATCAGGTGGGAAGAAACCTTTAGCTCTAAAAAGTCAAAGGACAAGGCTAATAGCTCTAACCAAGTAAAAAGAGGAACAATACTAAGAACTGCAAGGAGGGTTGAGATGATGACCCTAAAATCAAGTTGTAAAGAAGGCCAAAAATGAGTAATCTCAGCATATAGGTTGCCATGATAGGTACAACATCTTATCAGATACTTAGGAAAGGATCTTTGCGGTAGAAAAAGATAAGGAGGATTTTGGGAAGCCCACCCCATAGGGACTCCCAACCAGTTCAGAAACAAGAACAAGTATTGTGCTTATTATGATAAAATCGGGCACAACACTTTGGAATACAGGGCATTCAAGGATAAAATTGAGGATCTAATCAAGACAGGTCATTTAAAAGATTATATGGTGTGACCTATGAAACAGCAACCTTAGCAGCACTAGTGACCAGCACGACAGTAACGCCAACAAACTCCTGAGCAAGAGGAGGCACCCTCAATAAGAACTATATTTACATTCATGGTAGGCCTCAAATTATAGGTACCTCAAATATGTTGCATTAACATTACGTGTGAGAAGCAAATCATGTCCTATTTATGGGACATAGTGAATTTAAGGGTCCCCCAAGCAAGCGAGAACAACTTTAGATAGCATTACCTTTACAGATGAAGATGCATGATGGGTACATTCTCCCCATAACAATGCACTGGTTATCCGAGCTAGAATTGGAAACATTGAGGTACGAAGAATTACGATTGATACAGGTAGCTTGGTGAACATCATGTATAAGGGATGTTTTAAACAGATGGGTTTGAGAGCAGGTCAACTGAGACCTTCCCCAGAGCCCCTTTATGGCTTTATAGGAGATGCAATAGTATAAGTAGGGTAGATCAAGCTTCCCATCACTCTTGGGGGTTCAAGTTGTCAAGCCACCGTATTGGCAGATTTTTTTATTGTTAATTATTCCTTAGCATACAATGTGGTACTGGGGCAACCTATAATAAACGACCTAGACATGATGACATCAACCAGGACACTTACAATCAGGTTCCCAACCCCCAATGGAATCGAATGTGTGTGAGGTGAGCAGCACATAGCCCAACACTGCTATGAGGATGTAGTCAAGCTAGGAGTGAGAGGAAAGAAAGTTAATATGGTTTTTAATAGAGAACCATAAGCTGTGAGCATAATAGAGGTTAGCCACAACCTCGATTCATGTGAGCTGGATGTTGACAGAGCAACTGGTCTTATGGAGGAGCTCGAAGATGTATAGGTTAGTGAGATAGATGCTAAGAGATGCCTCAAGCTACGAAAAAACTTGTCCCCAAATGTAAAAACCCAATTATCGAATTCCTTAAAGCAAACCTGGACATTTTCGCTTGGAACCATGAGGATATGGTGGGAATTGACCTTGATATCATGTCACATAAGCTTAATATCGACCCTTATCACAAGCCAATCTACTAGAAGAAGAGGTTAATGACTGTTGAGCGATATATCACTCTCAAGGAAGAAGTGGATAAGCTTTTGGCTAGCAAGTTCATCTGAGAAGCCTACTACCTAACTTGGGTGGCCAATCCTGTGCTTGTAAAAAGGAAGAATGGGAAATGGAGAACTTTCATTAATTTTATGGATCTCAACAAGGAATGTCCAAAGGATAGCTTCCCTTTACTAAGGATTGATCAGCTCATAGATGTAACTATTAGTCACCTGCTTCTCAACTTCATGGACGTATACTCGGGGTACAATCAGATCCTTATGAACCCACAAGATGAGCAACACACCTCGTTTATCATTGATCACGGATTGTATTATTACAAGGTAATGCCTTTTGGATTGAAGAATGCGGGAGCAACCTACTAATGGTTAGTGAATATGATGTTTAAGGAACAAATTGACAAGACAACGGAGGTTTATATGGATGACATGTTGGTAAAGTCTGAACAGGTCACCAACCATGTTCGTGATCTATGGGAGATGTTCTAAATTTTGAAGAAGTATTAAATGAAGCTGAATCCACACAAGTGCATGTTTGGGGTGGGTTCAGGAAAATTCCTTGGATTTATAGTCAATAATAGGGGAATTGAAGCAAATCTAGAGAAAATCAAGGCATTGGTTAATATGAGATCCCCTACTAGGATCAAGGATGTACAGAGCCTTAATGGCTAGGTCATAGCAACTCATTAGATTTATCTCCAAGTGACAGATAAATGCATCCCATTCTTTAACATGTTGAAGAAAGCAAAATAGTTTAAGTAGACTAAACAGTGTGAGGTCACTTTCCAACAACTGAAGCAATACATGAGTCGAGCTCCATTTTTATCCAAACCAAGGAAAGGTGAAAAGATCATTGTTTACCTAGGGGTTTCCTAACATGCTCTTAGTGTAGCTTTGGTATGAGAAGAAGGTGGAGCCCAGTTCCCAGTCTATTATGTAAGCAAGAGGTTGCTAAACGTTGAAATGAGGTACTCGCCAATGAAGAAACTTGCTTACTGCCTCATGGTAGCATCAAGGAAGCTGTGACCTTACTTCTAGGCATATACCATAGAAGTGCTCACACAATTCCCACTCAGGCAAATCTTACAAAAAATAGATACCTCAAGTCGTCTGCTCAAGTGGGCGATCGAGCTGGCCTAATTCAACATTAAATACAAGCCTAAGATAGCAATCATGGGGCAAGCCTTAGCAAATTTTATTGAGGAGTTCACAGGGCCCACAAAACAAGAAACAGAGGCCTTAGAGGCCCCATATTGGGAATTATATGTCGATGGGTCTTCAAGCGAGCAGAAGGCTAGAGCAGGAGTGCTTCTGATTAGCTCAAAGGGACACAAAATCCTCTGCATGCTAAGATTTAGTCTCTAGGCCACAAATAATGAAGCAGAATATGAAGCATTATTGGCAGGGCTCTGTCCGACAAAGGAGATGTGAGCTAAAAATCTAAAGATATATAGCGATTCCTAACTCATAGTCTATCATGTACGAGGTGTATATAGATAAAAGGGATGAAAATGGCCTTCTACATTCAAAAAGTTTAGGAACTGCTTAGTTCTCTCCATCGATATGAGATGAACTAGATTCTTCAAGCTCAAAACACACATGCAGATTCACAATTAGAGATGCAGATTTCTTAGGGGCTATCTAAGTGGAGTTCCTCCCATCAGCAAGCATGGAATAGAAAAATGCCATAATGATAATTGTCGTGGCACGAGACTTATAGATAGGTCTAATCTTGGACTACTTACAAGAAGGCAAATTGCTAGAAGATAAGATAGAAGCACGACGATTGCGAGCTCGAGTAGTCAGATATTGCATCTACGATGACATGCTGTATAAAAGGGGATTTTCAACTTTACTCCTAAGATGCATAGATGGCTATGACTGTGACACCATCTTAAAGGATATTCATGTTGGCCATTGTAGGAATGATATTGGGGGGTTATTTTTAGCTCAAAAAGCATTCTAGCAAGGATTTTATTGGCTTACAATGACACAAGATGCCATCGACCTCGTCAAAAAGTACGACAAATGTCAGAGGTTCACCAAAGTCCCACGAACTCCACCAGCCTACATGTAGCAGATAGTCAATCCATAGTCTTTCGTGATCTGGGGTATCAACCTAATTGAACCACTCCCAATAGGCCACGAGAAGTGCAAACTTGCAATGATAATAGTCAATTATTTCACTAAGTGGGCAAAGGCAAAGGAACTAGCAGAAATCTCTTCCTCCAAAATTGAAAAGTTCATATGGGCTAGTATCATTTACAGGTTTGGAGTCCCATAGCGGATCGTAACTGACAATGGGACTTAATTCAACAGCAAGTAATTCATCAGGTTCTATAATGATCTCAGAATTGTAAAGAGCTTCTCAGCCGTGGACCAACCTCAGGCTAATTTACAAGTCAAGGCCATTAACAAGATTATCAAGCATATCTTGAAGACAAGGTTGGAGGTCAGGAAGGGAGCATGGGTAGATGAGCTGCAAAAGGTGCTTTGAGCTTATAGAACCACAGCTCAAGCACCACAGAAGAAACTCCTTTCCTAATGGTGTATGGATCCGAGGCCATAATCCCAGCTGAACTCAAGTTAACTTCATAACAAAGAGCTACTTTCAGCGTGGAGGATAACAATCAACTGCTCACTGTAAATCTCGACCTCATAGAAGAGACTAGAGAAATAGCTTGTCTTAGAGTTGCAACCTATCAGTAATAGGTCACGAGATACTACAATAGGAAGGTCCTAGTTTGGCACTACAAAACCAATGATCTTGTGTTGCACCTCATCCTTCCCCGAGCTTGCAAGGTAAGTGATTGGACACTAGGTCTGAACTGGGAGGGCCTATACATAATCAATAAAGATTTGGGAAATGGATCTTATCATCTAACAAACATGGATGGACCTAAGTTTCCTTGAACTTGGAACGCCAAATATCTCTGCCCATATTATTAATGAATATGAGTTCGCTTAGTTAAGTTTTTAAATTTTTATGACTGGTTACTAATCTCTGAATAAATTTTTGACAGAATACTATACTAAAAGTAAACACTCATCCTTCTAATCTGGAAAAGGTATTCAACTCAACATACTTACAAAAACTTAGCACTGTATGCGACTAACTATTTGGCATCGCATGTGAACTACTACTCGGTACTGCATGCAACCTATTACTTGGCATCGTATGTGACTTACTATTCGGCACCACTTGCAACCCACTGCTTAGCACCATATGCGACTAACTATTTGGAACCGCATGTGACCCATTACTTGGCACTGTATACAACCTACTATTTGGCACCGCATGTGACCTACTATTTGGCATTGTATGCAACTAACTATTTAGTACTGTATGTGACCTACTACTTGGCACCATATGCGACCAACTATTTGGCATCACATGCAACCTACTACTTGGCACCGTATGCGACCAACTATTTGGCACCACATGTAACCAACTACTTGGCACCATATGTGACCTACTATTCGGCATCACATACGACCCATTACTTGGCACCATATGTGACCAACTATTTAGCACCACATGTGACTCACTACTTGGCATCGTATACGACCAACTATTTAGCATTGCATGTGACCTACTACTTGGCACCATGTGTGACTAACTATTGAGCACCGTATATGACCTACTAGTTGGCACCATATGCAACTTACTATTCAGCACCACATGTAACCTATTACTTGGCACTGTATGCAACCAACTACGTGGCATCGCATTCATGCGACCTACTTAAACATCCATCTTGATAATGAAAAAGTTACTGGTTGATTTACCTACTGGACATCCATTTTAACTAATGTTCATTAAGTCATGTTTTGCAGGCATGTCAACCCATATGTTATTATCCGCAACCTACTAAATATCTAGCTTAACATACTTGGAAAAGCAAGAAAATTATGAAAAATTCATTAAAAACCTCATTCAATGAGATGAATATACATATAGAGGTACAACAATACAAGATCGAAATAAGCCTACAACTATCATAGCCTACGAAGAAGACTGGACTCTTGTAAGCTGAAGGATCAACGTATCCAATGAGCAAGCCATCTATCGTTTGGTCATTAGCCAAGTTACTCTCAAACTTCTCCCTATTCCTCTCCCAAGGAGGCAAAAGAACAAAGATGAAAGAAATGAACCCATCAGCATCACCATGAGGAAATGAAATCTATACAAAACTTCCCAAAATCCTCAAAGAGGAATTATCCATAGGAATCTCCTATGCAGTAGGCCATACACACCCTAAAGCACTTCATCTAAGATCTAGACCATCAAGAACAAGGGGGCTTAACCAATGCATCCATCAGGTCATTCTGAGAAATAATGAAAAAAAGGTTCTCCTCACCTTATATAACTCGATCAGCCTCACCGTTAGATTAGAAGACTGATCAATTGCCCTTGATCTAATAGTCCAGTGAAAAGTAAGGCTTTGTCATTGACGCACTGACGACTATGAAAAAAAATGCATGTATTAAATATAGAAATGATGGCATGGGCAAGTGCAAAGGAAACAAAAGGACAAGAGGCCAAATGATGGTATAGCAGATCATAGTTGATGACTTTTACTAGTGAACTATAACTCCCAGTCCGTAGATTGCATTGAGAGTTGGAAGACTAATGTTGTGGGTATTTTTGGAATTGCATAAATGGGCTAGTAAAAGTCTAATGGATGGACTTAGCTAATAAGGGCCCAACTCACCTAGGATTGAGGTCGTTGGGCTAAGATATCAAGTTGCTATATATGAGCTAAGGTTGCTGGTCAATATTGGTCAAAGTAGTCACCTTAGGTCATTAAGAACAAGGCTCAGTTGCAGATCATAGCACATATCCACAACTAACAGTCCAAAGAAATCCATTTAGTTTCCTACTTTAATGTGAGTTTGTTATAGCCATTAACCTTTATCTATTACATAATCCTAATCAAGTTATGATACTTATCGTTATAGATTGACATTCAAACTATAACCTCCAATCATTATAAAAGGGGATAAAATCATTGTACATGACATAATCAATCATTAGAT
Organism: Saraca asoca; assembly: GCA_026873985.1. Taxonomy (NCBI): domain Eukaryota; kingdom Viridiplantae; phylum Streptophyta; class Magnoliopsida; order Fabales; family Fabaceae; genus Saraca; species Saraca asoca. The sequence continues at coordinate 12,668 of JANHAO010013523.1, forward strand.
ACAAAACATTTAGCAAAGAGTAATAAAAGTCATGGATGTAGGGGTCAAACTAACTTTAGCTGAACCATGTTAAAAACTTCTAGTGTCTTCCTGCTTTTCCTCTCTCTCTCTATTTCTCTTAATTTATACTCAATCTGCAGTTTGGGGTTCTAGACTTGAGTTAACTGGATTCAACCATCAACAATATCAAAATTAAATTCTTATTGTTAACTAATTTAGTATTAAGCAATCCTAAATAGATTAATAACAACATTATGAATAGGAAGATGCTAAGATTGAATAACAATTTTACATCAGTGTAAATCATTTAATTCATCTTATCTTTCTTTTAGGTAATGAACAAAAACTGGGATTATAATCATTAATACATAATCGCTACTTATACTAAACTCTTATAACAATTACAGATTATAAAATTTAACTAGCAATAATCATAATAAACAATTAACTAATAGGTCCTATTAGAAAACCATCTTATGCAATCGTAAATTCAATAAAAGAAAAAATAATAGATAATTGAATTAAGAATAATTTAAAACAGATCTAGTTTCACACTCATAGTAAATTGAGATAGAATTCCCTTAAATTGAAAACGTGTTTAGCAACTCATTGCCAAGAAAATAAAAATAGAAGAAGAAAAAAAAATTAAGAGAGATTATATGTTTTTGTCCTAAAGGAACTGCCATTTATATACAAAATAGAGAGGATCATGAGTCTGGAGTAATCCTAATTCAACTAGGATTCTAATTGCTTTGGTTTCCTTTTCTAGTGTTAATTGTTGATTTTAGTTGAACAAAGGCAAAATTTGTTAGTCACTAAAAATATGGATCTTGCTCTTTTTACAAATGTAAAGTGCTCTTTTTACTTTGAGATTGGATTCTTATTTTACAAGACTTTTCAAGAAGACTCTATTGGATAATCAAGATAATATTGGAGTCACTAATGTAATAAAGAATTTATTAACAGGTTGATTAATTTGAACCAGTTTAGCAATTAAACAGAATTACAATAATATCAAAATAATGGTGATATAAAAAATGCATCAAAATAATAGAATGCAAAATTTATAAAATGTAGTAAAGAATAAAGGAGAATACCAATTTTTAAGTGGTTCAATTTAAACTGAAACTGTAGTTTAAGTCTACATCCACTGGATCAATCCTTAACCGGATGACCATTTTTATTAACAACAATAAGAATTAACTAGGCTCTTGAATAGCTAATTCATTCATAAGAATTTTACTAGGCTCTTGTTAACCTATTGCACAAGATTTGGTCAAGCTCTTGCTAATCTAGATATAACAATTCTTTTATCTCATACAAACTATGATTAACCTCATAACTTAGAGATATTCAAAGAATTCCTTACAATCTTCAACTAGCTATAATTAACCTTACAACTAAAGAAGATGCAAAGGGAAGATCAACCTCTTCCTTTGTACCTCTGATTTCTATCAACCTAGAAATCTGAAATAGAAAACAAGAAATAAGTAAGAAATACGATACTAAGATTTGAGATGAATATCTCAAATATCTATTAGTCCCAAAAAATGTGTAAAAGATAAAATTTGGATCTTGCTCTTATTCCTTTAGGGGAATGCTATATACTCTTTAGTTTTGCTATGAACTTCAAACAAATCTAGTAAACAATTGAACAACAATTATATGTAGTATGGAATAATGTTTGATATGCACAGTAGAAGACTTTGTAATCAAAGAATTGAATTAGATTATTATATTAGCAATTTAACTAGTTTGTTAGTTGAATTATCAGAGAAACCATATTATAGAATTTATGAATTTATGCAAAAGCCAAAAATTATAAATAGAATTGTAAAATGCAATAAAGTGATAAGAGCAGTAAAGAAAGATTTTGAGACATAGTAATTTTAAAGTGATTTAACTTGAATTAAAACTACAATTCAAGTCTACTCCACTAGATCAATACTCAACTGTATGATCACTTTTATTACTTAATACATAGGATTCCTATTAATCAATTTTTACAAATTACACAAGACTTTCCAGGCTTCTTACTAACCTATACCATATGATTTTCCCTGGGCTCTTCAACCCATGATACAAAAATTCTCTAATCTCCTAAAGCTATAATCAATATCATTAGCTAGAAGATTCTACCAAGAATTCAATGCACTTTCTACCAATTGTAATCAACCTAACAATTCTAGAAGGATGCAAAGGGAAGATCAACCTCTTTCCTTGTATCTAGATTCCTAAAACTTAGAAATCTAAAAAGATAAACAAAAGAACAATGTAAAGATATGAGTTAGAGATACAATACTCAGATTGAGATGAATATCTCAATGATCTAATGTAAATCCTTCAACAAGTTAAACCAAGATTGAATTATTTGATGAAAAGCAATGAGATAGCTAGATCATGTTTTTGCTCTAAGAGTTTCTCTACAAACTTGTTGTAATTTGAATTGTTGAATTGCTGTGAAACAAATGAGGTTAGGGGTTTTTGTAGTTGTGATAACCGACATTTTAAAAAATTGATTTTTGATCTTGAATTGATTCATATGTCAATATGTGATGATTATAACTAACTATAACAAACTCATAATAGACTAAATGATTTATGAATTAATTCAGCTTATGAAGAAATTCATTGACGAATCGATTGATGAGTCGAATCATTGTTTTTGGAAAAAAGATGTTGAATCGATTGGTGAATTGATTCAAGAAAATTCCAAACTTTTGGTAAGAAAATTTTTAAAAGCTTTTCTTCATAAATCAATTGGTGAATCAATTCTAGTCAATTTTGCAAGTTTTTCTATATGAATCAATTGGTGAATTAATTCAAGTAGTCAAAAATATTTTTTATAAAAGTTTTACTTGTGAAAGAACATATGAAGAGTTTATTTGAGAATTTTTTGATCAAATTCTCATTTAAAAATGATTATTGCTATCTCAAATTAAGTTATTTTATAAAACATAATTGGATCAAATTGTTTTAGGATTTACTTACAAAAGGTCCTATGAAATTAAAAAAAAAAACTCAATACTAATGTAGATATTTTGAGTAACCTTTAATCAACTTTGAATCTTGCAAAACAAATAAAGACTCAAACATGAAGTTAGTTTATGAAATTAACTAAAATTGGTTTTC
>JANHAO010013524.1:0-15823 GCA_026873985.1 Saraca asoca
TCTCCCTTCTTCAATCAATCTGGATAGTTAAAGTGTAAAAGTTCCAATAGTTGAAAAGAAGCAAGACTTCCCTGTGGGATCGACCCGTATTCGCCGGTTCTTTACTACATCTACGCCATGCGCTTGCAGATATAATTTAAAAAGCTCTTATTAACTGCTCCTTTTCTTCTCATCTTTGCTCCACTCGCTCTTTGGTTTTGTCACTTGTTGTTTGTCTTCTTCTTTCAATAGGATGACAGGCTCTTCTTCAATAATCTTCCAAATGTCATCATTTATGGCTTAAAGGGAGATTATCATTCAATTTTTCCAATATTCATAATTAGTTCCATTGAATAATAGTGGTCTTGATGTGGAATGTCCTTCTTGTCCATGTGATGTTTTATGGTTGTCCATCCTATCCCTACAAGATCTTTACTCAAAAGCAATTAAGCTTTAACACTAGAGACTAAGCTTTGATGCCAATTGATAGGACATTTGCACCAAGAAGGAGTGAATTGGTGTTTAAAAATGATTGGCAAATTTATAGTTAAAAACTTTCCCCTAAAAGGCAAGTAAATAATTTTTATAAAAGATCAAGTAAATATCAAATAGAAATAAGAAAGTTAAAAGTGCATGAAAAAAAGAGTATGGAAAGACAATAATAGTAATGATGTATAGAGGTTGGATGGTCAGGAGAGAACACCCTTTCTTTGGGTCTACTTCTCTCTCTCAAGGTCAAAGCCTACCTTAAGGGTTATCCACTAGCACTTTCTCTTTTTATAGCCCTTACAATCTTTCCTACTTGACCTTTCAAGGGCCAAGCAATCTTACTCTCAATTTGAGATTTTTGTAGCCTCATACCAAGGTAAAATTCCTAGCTATAAGGTTTCTATAAAGTGTTTCACTCATGCTCCACCCTTAGTAAACCTTTTATAAAACTGAAGAATTAAAAGGATTTGTCTCAAAGAGACTACAATATTTCTCACACTCTCAAAGTGTAAATTTACAAGTGAAAAGCTTAAAAGAATATTTAAGAGATACTAAATCTAGATAGAGAAGCCTTCTTAGAAAGGGAAGGAGATTCACTTTTGTGATTTGAAATAAAGTTGATGTTCCCTTTTGTAGTTAAGTTAGGCACCAAACAGCATCTTGGTCTCTAAGAATATAGCTTGCTCAATCAGTAAGTCTAAAGACATGTCACTCTTGATCAAATGCATTTGACTTCGAGTAGTTTACTCTTTTAGTTGAAATTTAAACTTTTGATAAGTTGTCATCATCAAAGTATAGTTGGCCAACTCATATTGATTACTCTTTCATTTGAATTTAGAAATTCCAATAGAAAAATCTTTGTTAAGCTCAAAACTTTTAACTTGCTCTTTTAGACAATTTTGAAGTCTTCTAGAGTTGTCACTATCATTGTGCAGTAGGCTAACTCAGCTTGGTTGCTTTTTAAGAATGTTCACACGTTAAATGTGATTTTCTAGCTCAACATGATATGGCCAATGGTAAAGAGCAACTAAGAGGACCAATTTTTCACAAAGTTCTACACTGTGTCAATGTCAGACTACAAAGAGCAACCTGTAGAACACAAACCTTTCCAAAAATAATACAGATAGCAAACACTTATATAAAGTTCTAAAGATATAATACATCATACATGCAAGCCAAAGCATTTTGTTTAAGTGAAATGTCATACATAACCATAGCTTAATCATGTTGTAGATTTATGATAAAGAGTAAAGAGCAATCTTATATTATATTAGAAATTCTCAGTTTATATTAGAAGGTTTCAAAGCATTTTAATTAACTTATTTAAGCATAAGTTCTAAACATTTAGCATGCCATTATTTTAAATAAATTACCAAGAAATTAAGAGATATCATATAAAAACAACTTGGATATTTATGCTTGCACAAATTTTAAAAAATTCTACAAAGAGCAATTGGTAAAAAAACCAGTCAAAACATATTTTTTTCATAAATAGATTTTCCAATAATCAACCAATCATCATAAAAGCATGAATAAAGCATATTCAAGCATAAAGGGTTTCACAGCACTATCAGTTTAGTATAACAATAAATATTAATTAGGTTAAGTGATGAAGCAAATATTCATGGCCTATAGAAAAATGAAGAAAAAATAGCACTAATCTCATGACTAATTACTTAATGATGTGTGTTTTCCGCAAGCGCACGGTATAGTTGTAGTAGATACTGGCAAATATGGGTTGAATCCCATAGGGATTTTGTTATCAATTACCAGGGTTTGCAATGTGAGTTGTCTAAATTAAATAAGAATATTAAAAGTATTAAAGAAAACTAAAGAGAGAGTAGCAAATAATTAATAAGTAAAGTTCAATTATAAAAGCCTAGGATTGGGGTTTTACCACACTTATGATCTTTGACAATTAATTAAAATGTTTTCTATTATAATTACTTAGATAATTAAGGATGGTTTAGGCTAAATTAATTACTAGCATCTTTCAAGGTCTAATAATAGTACTTAAATTAACCTAATTACCTACTTTCGTGGTTTAGATTAATTTAAGCCCTTTAAAATCTATGCTAACTAATTCAAATCCTAAAGAAACTTAATCTACTTTCGTAATTAAAATCCCTTTATTCAATTATTAGGATTTCGATGATAATCTTCTCCTTTTAGTACTTCAACTATCTACCTAAGATTAGATAAAATATTGACCAAATACTTTATCAAGAACATAGCAGGCATAATAGTTGAATCAATTTATACCAGATAATTATAATAGAAAATCAATCAATAATAGCCAAAAATCATAATTAGGGTATTCTTAATCCTAGAATAAAAATCTACTCAGACATGATAGAAGTAAAAACCAAATTCATTAATGTAAAGAACTTCATAATATTCATAACAAAGCAAAAGAAGAAAGATGAAGTTGAAAGAGAAAAGTAAGATGAAAAGAAAGTAGAATCCTTGCAAGAACTTAAACAAAAAGGAAATCTCAAATTCTATTCATAAAAATCCTAAGAATGTAAAGACCATGTAATCTATCTTAAATCTCGCTAATGACTCCATCATGTTGCATTATATCAGCTTTTATAGCAGGATGACAGAGGTCAAAACACGACTATATTTGGTGACACGGGCTGGGCATGTTTCGAGCTAGGAGTTACTGGTGAATGCACAGAACATGGCCATATCCTGGGACATGGTTAGGTCGTGTTTGGTGTTGGCTTCTTCAGTTTTCTGCCTTCAATTCATAGTTGAGTTAGTTTCTTCGCATGGCTTCTTTCCTAGCTTCTCCTTAAACCTAGTGTACTTTGAACTTCTGCTTTCATCCTCCTTTCCAAGCCTTTTTGCTAACCTACAAAGAGAAATACAAACCACAATAGTACCAAAGAACAAATAGACTAAACTAAAATAAAAAGAGCAGAAAAGTCACAAATTAATAATGAATCAAGAGGTAATAATCAACATAATAATAGGCATTTTGCTCATTTATCACTTAACGTTTAGATTGAACTAGCCTTTCCGTGATTTCATTTCGACAAACCTCTATCAGCATTGGACGCATAATATTCAAGAACTTAAGTATATTGTAGGGCCTCATAAGTGCAGCCTTGTAACAAGAAACATATAAGTTGACAACACTGGGAAGGAAATGTGATCCTTTAAAAGCATTAAGCTAGGAAGTTTGGATACTTCAAATGGATGGTATCTTTATGTTGATTGCCAAACATATTTGACATGATACTTATGGGATACTCATTGTCCAAAATATATCCCTTAATTTTCCATCAAATAACGATATGTAGCAATATGTTTGCTAAGAAAAACAATTTTATGTTGGAATAAAATTGTTTTTATTTTATGTTTGATAATATAGGCCAAGCTCTAAGTACAACTCCATGGATTATGGAAAATATAATCCATCACCAACTCACTCTAAGCCTCCTTTCAAGCTCATTCCAAATTGATGGAATTAAACCAAAATCCAATGTCAACATGGCCTATGTAAGCTATCTAAATGCTAAGATTCTAAGATTTGAACTACTAATTATAAGAAACAAGTTACAGTTCACGCCAACATGACCTGCGGGTATTTGCTTGTAATTTACTATAAGTTATACATGTTAAGGTATTTACTTTCTTTTTAATAAAGATTTGGGTAATGCAAATCACACAAGCTTTCAAACATGGTTATGAAGATACCTTAAGTATTTTTGCAATCAATCATCATAAAAAGCATGCATGAATAATTAAAGTTGAAAAAAAAATCATCAAGAGTCTGATTACATATCATAGTGGCTCATCTTAATGAGTATCTTTTCTAAACATCAATTTAAAGCATAGTCAATCTGCATCCATCATTGTTATAGGTAGTTTTTGACCCCACAAAATAGAACAAAAGCTAAGGCCAAGAGGACTAGCTCGCTAAGGATAAGGACGCAAGGCCACAACATGCGTATTCAATGGCTGATTTTGCACGAGCTCACTTCGCTATAAGTGAGCTTAACCTCGCTAAAGGCCAGCAGTGACCCCAGGCCGAAGGTTCTAGTTCACAAGGTGTAACCTCCAGCCAGAAACTTGCTGAGTGGGAGACAAGCTTACAACATGCCAAGTGGACAAGGGTCCCACCCGTAAAAAGTAACTTACAGAAGTTGATTTGTAGGAGTTCATTCCATCTTGTACAATAAATGCTTGATGTAATAGATTTACAACATGTAAAATTACTATTTTAGCCTCCTCTCCTCTATAAACAGGGAGAAGGAGATCATTATAAAGAAGGCAGATGATAGATATACTGAAACTTTATAAAAATTTACTCAAAAGCAATAATATTACCATAGACATAGGGTCCGATACTGCCCGAATTTGGCCAAACTACATTAAAAGCTTTGTATTTTTCATATTTTCTCTTCCTTTTCTCGCTTTCTGCCTCATATTTGCTATATCAATAACCAGATTACAGTTTGAGTTCCAGAAGAACCTCCTCAGTTAGCTAAATTCTGGCAGAACCAAAATCAGCTGTCAACAATGATCAAGTCAAATGACATTCTATTACAAAAATACACTAAAATATAGAGGAAAATATTTTCCAACCAAAATGAGCATACACAATAGCAATCAACACTAGGAAAAATAGCATATACGCAACCACCAAAAGGAAACCCACATTATAACCATTGAAAGAAGAGGATTAAATTATTATTTTTTTAAAAAAAAGAGAGAATGCTTATGTTGATAATGTTTTTGCTTTAGTTTTGTGGGCATCCAAATACAATGCAATGCAGAAATTAAACACAACTTACAAAATGTGAATACTTTAATAGTGATCAAAGTATAGTTATTTTGAGTGTTGGAGTTGTAAGAAACTGAATGGGATCTTCTTCAAGTGTACCTTTCTCTTTTGGTGCTGGTGGCGATCATGTAATTCTTATTTCAATTGTTAGCTTAAGATAGAGCTCTTAAAGGTTAGGGTTTCTATGAAGTGGCAAAGAATGGAATTGAGAGAGAAGAATGAGCATTCATAGGAAAAAGCTTGATGCATTTTTTACAACTCAAAGAACAAATTATAGTAACAACCTAGCAAAATAGGGTTAAATTAGTTCTCAAATTTGGGATCTTATCATAAGTAAATACCAAAATAAGGCATGATAATGAGTACTTAGGCAAATTTGGGCAATTAGAACTAACATTTAAGGATAGTTAACAAAGGAACCATCATTAAGTACAAAGCTTGGCAACGGTTTCCTTTGTAACTGGCTCTAAGTAACCAAGTTGGCTAAAATTTAATGTCATTTACCTAAATTGATAGCTGTACTTCTTTATGTTTCCTAACAAACAAATGACAATATAAGTTTATACTATCTAAATACTTATATGATTATATATCAAAGGCTCAATAGTATTATATCTTATCCTTTCACTATCCTATCCTATACTATCATGTCATCCAAACGTGCCCTTAATGTATAAACGATTATTAGAAAAAGGCTACTTGCAAACCCACTTATGGTTTTCATATATATACTCTTTTAATATGATTTTTTTTGACATATCGTATAGTATAATATAAGGATCATTATATATTATAGTATGCTATATGTATAGGATAAGCTAGTATATTATATTATATTTGGTCTGTTGCTGTGTAAGATAAAGGTCTGTATAAAATATTCATATTTTTTGTTTATTGTCTTGTTGTATGAAAATGTATATGTTTAAGAAATAATTAATTAAACAAAAATAGTCTTAGATATCAAAAAGCAATAAAATTGTCCTAAATGAATTTGAAGCACATAGTTAGAGTACAATGCTTTGCAATGGTTAATATTTTTTTTTAAAAAAAATATATGGTGATATAAATTAAAATATATCATGTTTCACCAATTTATACCCACTCACATTTGTATATGTAACGTGTATGTATCTATAAAGCAATAGTAAAAAATTTACAATAAATCAATTCAAGCATATAAAATTCAACAAATACCATGTATAAAATCTTAAAACAACTATAAAATGTGTGAGAGAGAGGACATAAAAGAATTATTTTAATTTTAATAATCTATGATTTATCTTAACAATAGAAAGACATGAGGGTTTAAAAGAATTGTTTTTAATTTTAATAATTTAGGATTTATCTTAACACTATTTTATTGGCCATTATCCCTCTTCGACTTCGTTTGGCATACCATATAATATAGTACAAGAATCATTATATAGTATAGTATAGTATATATATGATAAGCTAGTATAGTATACTATATTTGGTTGTTACTATATAAGATAAAAATTTGTATAAATTTATTATATCTTTTGTTTGTTGTCATGTTGTAAAAGAATGTTTAGGTTTAAGAAATAATTAATTTAGCAAAAATACTCCTCCTACATATTGAGAGCCAATAAAATTGACCCAAATGAACTTGAAGCATATAGTTAGACCAAAATACCCTCTAATGATTAATATTTTTTTTAAAAGAATATGATAATATAAATTATAGACTTACAATATATATTAAAATAGTATAGCATATTTCACCAATTTATACATACACATGTATGCATGTGCAATGTGTGTGTATGTATAACAAAATAATAAAAATTTTACAATAAATCAATTCAAGTATATAAAATTCAACAAATATCATGTATAAGAACTTAAGAGAAAATGATAAAATGAGAGAGAAAAAAAGAGGGAGGACATAAATGAATTCTTTTAATTTTAATAATTTAGAATTTACCTTAACAAGAGAAAGACATGAGGGTATAAAAGAATTATTTTTAATTTTAATAATTTAGCATTTATCTTAATGTCATCCCATCAGCCATTATCCTCTCTCTTTTGAAGTGACTAATCTTATACAAAATTTAACGTATAAGAGGAGATTTTTAGATAAATTATATTGAAAACCCTAATATAATATAAATCTTTATAATTTATCTATTATTATCAGACCTTATACAGTGTCAAATAAGGCCTTATAAACTACCAACAATATGTTTTATGGGCTACAACGTAAGATGGCTTTTTCCATTTAAATTTAAAACTTATGCAAATTACGGAACCTCATCGTCACTAGATTACTGCTTTAGTAAACTAAAGGTTTAAATATAATTTTATTTTCCTTAATATATAAATTGATTGTTTTTGGTCCCTTTAAATATAACATTTTATTTTGATTTGTCTAATATATAAATTAAATCATATCTGATCTACATTAATAATATTAATCAAATTGAAAATTAAAAATTTTAATTGACATACAGAATTTCAACAAAACCCCATATTAGTATTTACCGGAGGAAATTAGTCAATCATGTGAGGTTAATGATCAACTTTGGATGTTTTCTCTCATTAACTAAGTCATGTAATTTTGCATGTTCTCTAATTTAATATGGTTAGCTTCACTAATTTTCTTCCCTATGATTTGTCAATTTGCGGCTTATTGAATATTTATGTACTATTTAGAATTTTCAAACTTAAATCTGATAAAAATTATTAATTTAGACCTATAATGTGATTTAATTTGTATATTAAGAAAATTAAAATAAAATATTTTATTTAAGAAGGATGAAATGTAATCAATTTATATATTAAAATGAACAAAAGTATAACTGGGGCTAAACTAAATCACCCACAGAAGATATTTAGAATCTGAACGTGTTCTTAGTGAGAGTAACTTCACGCTCAAAATAATACAAAACTAGTTGCGATGATCTATCAAAATAAAGTTGATTGAAACTGTCCACTATGAATTCTTTCAATCTCTATCGTTCTTTCCCCATTTGGAGGGCCATCACCAGTCACATCCTCTCTTTGAAACTTATCAATTTGATGTCTTGTGTTTCATTTATGGGTTTGAATCGTCCTTTTTTCAGAGAAATCATGTTATAGCTACGATTTTGCTATGGGAGAAATTTTTCTTTTTATTAATGTTTAACGTAAAAGTCATTAAACTTATAATTTTTTTATAAAATTATATAATCCTTTTATAAAAAGTTGTAAGTATAATTTTATTTATAATAAATATATAAAAAAGTATAAATCTATTATTCAAAATTGCAATAAAAATTTTAATTTTTGAATTTCTATAAAAAATTTTAACTTTTAATAAAAAAAAACTTGTAAAAGATAATTTATTTTTTTTTAATAAGGTGCAGCAAAGCGTAACCCTTGCGGCTATCTTCAACGAAAATTTCTTTCCAACAATGAAAGCCAACTTTATCATGCGATTGGCAACATTAACTAATAAGTCAAAATAGGATAACAAGAATATTTTGCGTGAGGAATCTTGATCGGATAACCATATATTTGGATTCAATTATGACGGCTTTTAAAGTAATCAAACAAAAGAACAACTGTATCCATTGGTTAGATATTTTCTTGTGGTAGTCCAAATTAATTTGGTCCATGCACCATGGTCTAGTTTTCTAGTTTTCTTTATTCTATAGTATTGTCCAATTGGAAGTTGTGAATTTTTCAACATTTATAAACTATTAATGGGTACACTAACCAATGGGGAGATTTTGTCAAAATAGAATTATATTGTCTAAAGTTAGTTCCACATTAAAAGCATGCATGTTAAATTTATACAAGTCCCTTGGGGGACATCCGGTTGAATTCGAACGATATATTTATACGAATTCTATAGAAGTCTGCATCTTCTAAGTTTTGCTACGTACTATTACAAGAAAGTTTCGCAACCACAAACATAGTTGTATTTAACTCATAACTTTTTCTTTTTTCTTATATATACGAGCTTGTTAATGGATTTTGACTTATTTTTAGTTTGAGAAGCGCGGATACAGATTTAAATCCATATGGACTTATTCAGTTGGACGAAGTTCAGGGACGAACTTGTTGGTGACAAGTAACTATCCTCGTGAAACTTAAACACAAAGCTTCTATGTATAAAGAGATATTAAGGTCATGTTTAACAATTAATGAATCACATAATGTTTAACTGATTGCATTAGTTATAGCATCCTTTTAGGGTTAATCTGATTGAACTTGAATACAAGTCTAGTAGGACAATTTGAAGGCTAGCAAGTTGATTCTTGAGGGTGGGCCAATCGGTCGATTGATTCACTAGGATTGATCAATCGGTCATTGTCAAATGGGACAAAACTTAATACACGGAATTAGAGAAAATAAAATCTTAGTGTGGTTCGGAATTCCCAAAGAGTTGAAACCCTGACGAGAAGAACTCTCAATGCATCCCAATTCAAATTTGCAAATTTGTGATAATTTGATTGAACCAAAAATAACTCTGAGTTCCCATTATCTCATCATTGTAATTTCTTATGTTTTGTTTGGTAGATTTCACACAAGTTGTGAGATATCACCGGTATTGTAAATTAGGCCTAAGGCCTAATAAATTGGGGAATAGGAATGTAGAAGAAAAATTCCCTTTAACATGTGAGTGGAAATTTTTACCCTTCTACCTTCTTTTTCTTTTGCAAAATTATACTTTCTAACTAGTCAAATGTTTTCTATGTAATGGGTAGTGCGAAAATTAAATCTAAGTAAACAAAAAATATTTATGAATAAATCAAAGATTAGAAATTATGAAAGTATGTTAGAAAAAATGATGAGTATGATGTAATATGATTATGAATAGAATCAAGAATAGGATCTAGGCATGAGTATGCTATAAGAAACATGGAAAGTATGAATAACCAAATGACAACAAACATGGTTGTAGAATAGGTTAGAAATTAAAAAATACGAGTGTTGATGGAATTATGGGTTTTAATTGTTTTATTGCATGTATGTGTGGGTAGATTTTTGCCTATGACTTGGCATGGGATTAGAATCGCATTCTAGTTGGATATTTCTAAAAATCTAACTATACATGTTTTCATGAAACATAATTTCATTCATTCATGTTTCCAGATTTCCATGATTACAAATCATATGAACTTCAAGATCTATTATGAAAATTAATTTTTATAATTTCACATTTAATTTCATCAAAATTGTTCTTTTTAGATATTCACAAGTTTTCATCTACATAGGAGCCATAAGATATTCTTAAGCGAACCTTCGGGAAGAATCAGTTAATCCACCAATCTTAGTCACATATATGTGTAGGATAAGGATTACCATAATCACCCACCTATTGTAGATGTTGTTTGGATGCCCAGCTGAGGGCACTTCTTTGAGGCAGTTTGGGAACTGCAATCAAAGCAAAAGTGAGCTGCACTACCTAAGCTTCATTACACTAGAAGAACTACCCCAAATCTCATAGGCCTTAAACTACCTTATCATTAATATTCTACTAGCATAGGAGACAAAAAAGAATGGAAGTCACTTTTTTAAATTCAAACTTATTGACCCTACAATAGGAAAGAAGGAAGTTTGACCTACCTCGTACCATAATAAGGTATGGCTCTATAGGAAACTTAGAGATCCCTACCATTTGGATCAATCATTGCTGCTATTTTGATTCACTTTGGATATGTATAAGAAAATTTTCAAAGGTGGAAATGCAAACCTATATCCTTAAATATGTTCTTTGAGTTGGGATACCAAATGGTTGGTGACAGCTATCAAAATCAGTAAAGATAATATACTAAACTATCCTAACTTATAGCAAGGGTGAGTCTAGGTCAAATCATAGAGACTCATTGTGTTCACTATAGAAAATAGGGGGTTTGGATATTAACTAATAAGAAGTATGAATCAAACAAATAGTATAAACATAAGCAAACAATAGTAAGGAAAAAAGAAATCTAATAAAGAAAAGCTTCAATTCAAGGGACCCTTGCAATCAATTTTGTGACTAATCATTGACATAAATATTTCATTAACCCTTTGATTGCGTAGCCAAGAATATAATTAAGCCTAGCACCTAATTAGTTCTTGCTAATTTCTCTCTAAATTGGCCAACCAAGCCTAACACTCAATTAATCCTTATTAATGAATTGATTGAAGCCCAACACCTCAATCAATTCACCAATAGCATTAAGATTCCCAAATACCAAGACTAATTAATCAATCTACCCTAGTAACAAATTCATTAATTACCCCCAATTCTCTAGGATAATTGACCTACACTATTGCACAATTAAACGCCCTATTGCTTTTCAAGCCAAACAACCACAAACAATAACAATTGCTTATAAAAATTCAACTAGCAGTAAACCACAATGAATAATTAATTAACTAACCATCTTAATCAATCATCCAAAGTAATTATTAGCATTACAATAGATAATCAAGAGAATCAAGTTAGGAACAAATTAACTATAGAAGCAAGTCTCACAATGAATAAGAGAATTGATGCATAATTTCCCTTAGATTGAATAAAAAGATTAATTACACATTACAAAAGAAATAAAAATAAAAATAAAGGAAAAGAGAAGTCCTGAAAGGGAATGGTGTTCTTTCCATAGGAGAGCTCCTCCTTTGTTACAAAATTGAGTGAAAATGAAAAGGTTCCTAAAAGACTATTGCAATCATATTTTTATACTGCACCTCTCCTCTTATTTTAGCTACTAATTAGGGTTAGATGGAGGCATAATTGGACTTAGATCTCTGTATAGAAGTTATAGCCCTATCTCTTAGCAACCCAATGGCCTTAACCTTGAAAAATCAATTCCTTGCTCGATTTATGGGCTCACAACCAAAACAGTTTTCAAGAGCAATCTAACTCATAATAGAATTTAACACTTAAATCCACAGCCTTGAAACTTAATGCAAATAGTGAAGTTTAACCTTGAGCGTTTTATGAAAGTTTTGGGGATGGATTTTGGATATCTTATGGCCTTATGTTTGCATCAAAATGAGGAATGCTACTCCAGTTATGATGAAGATATCGAAATTGGTTTTGAGTCACAGTATAACACCTTGTTTCAACTTTTGGGCTTTATTTGACCTCTAAAATGGCTGAACTAGGCTCTATACTCTTCATGACATTTTTAGATTTTTCTCTTAGATTTCAAAAACATATGAATCACCTAAAATCAAAGTCCAGAACTTAAGATACACCTAAAAACCTAAAATAGTGCTAAATTACCAAATTAATCAATTAAGTTTAAAAACTGAACAAATCACAAAACCAATTATAAGTATCTAATTAAGCACAAAAATATGACAAAAGACTAAGTATAGAAGGGATATAAAATATGTATGAATTATGTTTATCAAATTACTCTACACTTAGCTCTTGCATATCCTCAAGCAAGACACTAAAACAAAACTAAACTAAACTCAAAATAAAGACTCTAACACAAAACTTTTCAATAATGATGAGAATGTAAAATCAAAAGCAAGGGAACAACTAAAATTTTAGGGGTCATAACATCTTATGAAGCACATTCTTGACAACTCAAAACTTAAAGATCAATTAGCAAAGCAATTTCATTTAAAAAAGAAAGTAGATCAACTTGGTTTACCCTTACAAAATAAACTCTACATGCAACTCTCTTTGTGTTTAAGATGGGAAAGTGCTTCACTTAATATCAATCCATGAAAATATACTGCCATAACCTTGCTTATCATTTAATCTCCATTTCTCAAATCACATGCATAACATATATCTAAAGGATTTCACAAGTTTGTAATGTGATCGAGGGAAAAGGAGAGGAAAAGAATGATAAGGATATGAAAGTGCAAAACTAAAGGGACTAATAAAGCATTGTGGCATAGATTCAAACAACTAAAGGAGTTAGTAAAATTGAAATCAACATCATAAATTTTCACATTTATCACTTTTCTTTTCCTCTTTCCTTTTCTTCACTTTTTTACTTTCTTTTATTTTAAGCTTGTTCTTTTTGGAATTTTTTTCTCTTCCTTTATTTCTCTTCAATTGCATTGAGCTCTTTTTCTCTCTTTTTTTTTTTCTTTTTCATTTGTTTCTTCTTTTATTTTCTTAACCATTGAAATGAATTATAATTGCTTTTTCACCAAATAATTAACAGACTCCTACACTTTTTCAAGAACCTATCCCATTATTGAATTAAATACTCTATTAATCCCTAAGGTTAGGAAAATATAAAGACATTCAAGGTTTGGCTTTCTATTGGGCTACATTAAAAGAAAAAGGTTAATTAAGCTCAAAGGAGCTCAATAATACTACATTGCAAGGTACATTAAAGTGGCTCAATCAAAGAATGTCTTAATCATTTTCATGCATACATGTGCCAACGTAATCTCGAAAAGATTCAAAACAAGTTCTAAAACAACAATTTCATGAAAGAAAATCACACATAAGAAAGAAAAGGAACTTGATAAAATTGATAAAAATTGTTCAAAATCTCATAGGTTATATGCCTACTAAAATTAATTTACAAATATTTCAAACTCCATCACTATGCTAATCAATTTCAAGGATCAAGAGGTAAGATAATTTATTCAATCATACTATGTAACAATCAAAATCAATTGCAACCTATTCAAGGCCTAAGCAAACTTATTATCAATGAAAAACACCTAAAAGAATAAAATAAACATAGATTTTTTTTTCACACTAACAAAACAAAACAATCCTAGTCTTCCCCCCACATTAAATTTTACATTGTCCTCAATGTAAGCATAGAATCAATAAGTCATGGATAATTAAAATAAAAGGAAAAAAAGAAAGAGAGCAAAAGCTTGGGTTGCCTCCCAGGCAGCACTTTTTTTTTAATATCATTGGCTTAATAAAGCATTGGTTATCTTGGATCAAATATAAATATTACCAGCAACCATTCGATGGGATTATATGGTGTGTATAACTCCTTGAAATCAAGGTTGCTTGGAACTAGAACTAGAAATGATGACTGCAACTTTGTTGTTATCTCTTCAAATTCATAATTTAACTCCACTGATTCATCAATTCTCTTTAAGCCATTATACATTATCACATTAAAAGTATCAAGTTCAGCTTTGTTACCAACTGAAATATATTTTGCATTGAAAAATAAATAAGATTAATAGAGAAAATGGAATAATCATCAACAAAATATTTCATAGCTTTAAATACATTAAAAATTAATGTCACTCCATCTAATTCCATGCTGAGTGTGTCATCATGAATGTCAATTGTTGTCTTGGCTTATTTAAGGAAAGACCTTTCCAGAATGTAGAAATTTGGCTCCTTTTCCTAACAATAGCACTGAAATTTATGGCCATAGAGATCAGCAAAGATAATATACCGAACTACCTTAGTTTATAGTGAAGGTGAAGTCTAGGTCAAACCATATAGCTTGGAGATTAATTCTAATGTGTTCACAGTAGAAAATAGGGGGTGTTGGATATTAACTAATGAGAAATAGGAATTAAACAATTAGTATAAACATAATCAAACAAAAGTAAGAAAAAGGGAAATCTAATAGAGAAAAGTTTTAATCCAAGGGACTTTTGTAATCAATTCTATAATTGAATATTGACATAAACATTTCATTCACCCTTTGACCACTTAGCCAGGAATATAATTAAGCCTAAAACCTAATCAATTCTTGTTAATTTGTCTCTAAATTGGCCAATCAAGCCCAGCACCTAATTAACCTTTATTACTGAATTAATTGAAGCCTAACACCTTAACCAATTCACCAATAGCATTAATATCTAAAAGCACCAAGACGAATAAATCAATTTACCCTAATTGCAATTCCATTAATTAGCTTCCATTCTCTAAGATAACTAACCCACACCAGTGCATAATAAAAAAATCCTATTACTACTCAAGCCAAATAGACATAAACAATAATAACTACTCATAGAAATTCAGCTAGTGGTAAATCACAATGAATAATTAATTAATTGACCATCTTAATTAATCATTCAAAGTAATTATTAACATCAAAATAGAGAATCAAATTGAGAACAAATTAACAATTGAAGCACGTCTTGCAATTAATAAGAGAATTGATGCAAAATTTTCCTTAGATTGAATGAAAAGATTAACTGCACATTATAAAAGGAAAAAAAAATAAAATAAAACAAAAGAGAAGATTTGAAAGGAAATGGTGTTTTTGTCCTAGAAGTGCACCTTCTTTGTTACAAAAGTGAGAGCAAATGAAAAGATTTCTAAATGACTATTGCAATCACATTTTTATACTCTACACCTCTCTTCTCACCTCGGCTATTAATTAGGGTTAGATGGAGGCATAATTTGTTAGTCTGGATGGGTGCCCTAGGCTAATTTGATTGGCCCTATCGCATCCATAACTATACATTCTGTGGATTTGGATATTGAAGGTTGAATGTTCATCTTATATTGCATTTATCGTGCATTGCATACGTAAGATGAAGTCCATGGTGGGAAGTTATTTCATTCAGTCAAATCTATAAGGGGTTATAGGATTGTGAGTGTGATTGTTAATGATGTAAACTTCTGCACTAAAATGACACTAGTCGAGATTTGATAAC
>JANHAO010013525.1:0-15817 GCA_026873985.1 Saraca asoca
TTTAATATCTAATCCACAGAATGTTTAGTTGTGGATGTCATAGTACTCAATCAAATTGGTCTAGGGCACCCATCTGCACTAACAGAAACTCTGATCTTTTTACCAAGTACATATAGGAGTGTAGGATTGAAGCTAGTTATACTAGAATAAAATTGTATTGTAAAAAGAAGAAACCAGATGCTTGTGGGCATGATAAGATGCATGCTAGCTCATTTATCGTTGTCTGGGTCCTTGTGGGGTGATGCCTTGAAGACTATTGCATATATTTTGAATCAAGTTCCAAGCAAATCAGTATCCAAAACCTCTTATGAGTTATTGAATGGTAAAAGGCCTAGTTTAAGACATTTTCATGTTTAGGGTTATAAAGCTGAAATGCAGCCATATATTCCTTCCATGAAGAAACTTGATTCAAAGATCATTATTAGATATTTTATTGCTTATTGCAATAGCTCAAGAGGAAGTAGGTTCTACTGTTTAACTCATTCCACTAGATTTCTTGAATTAGACATAGCCATTTATTTTGATAATAAATTGGATACTGGAAGTCAAATACTACACATTATGATCTTTAGAGAAGAAAATCTTCTTGGATTAACTAGGGGCTCATTCAAAGTTATTATGGAGATGGTAGCTCATTTTGATTTGGAGCTACAATAGATGGACGTGAAAACAACTTTCCTAAATGATGACCTATCAGAGACTATATACATGAACTGGCTAGATAGTTTCCAAGGGAAAGGCAAAGAACATTTGGTATGTAAACTAAATAGATCCATATATGGTTTAAAGCAAGCATTTATACAGTGATATTTCAAGTTTGATGAGATAGTGACTTTTCTTAGGTTCAAGAAGAATAATACAGACTAGTATAACCATATTATGATGAGTGTAAGTAGTTTTGTGATCATGGTACTATATGTTGACAATATTCTCCTTGTAAATAATGATGTAAACCTGTTGATTGAGACAATGTAAATGCTATCGAATCATTTTGAGATGAAAGATCTTAGGAATGCCTCTTTTGTATTACATATAGACATTCATTGTGATGGATCCTGAGGTATACTTGACTTGTTTTAGCGGTCGTACATAAAAAAAGTACTGAAAAGGTTCGACATATCAACGTGTTCTCAAGTTTCTACACCCATTCAAAAAGGTGAGATTTTTTTCAAAAGCCTAATGTCCTCAAAGTGATGAAGAAAAAGAAAAGATAAAGAATTTCCCATATACATCCACTGTAGGTAGCATGATGTATACCCATGTGTGTACACATCCTGATATAACTTATATTGTTGGTGTATTAGGCACGTACTTAAGTGATTCTAATCAGAGACTTTGGATTGTTTTTATAAGCATAATGAGGTACGTGCAGGGTACAAAAGATTACATTGTGACTTATAAGAGATGGGGAGATCTTATGATTATAGGCTACTCAAACTCTGATTTTGTTGATTGTCTAGATGACCATAAATCGACATTTGGATACATCTTTATCATAACAAAAAGAGTTGTATCATAGAAAAATATTGAGTAGTTGTTTACAACAATCTCTACTATGGAAGAAGAGTATGTTGTGTATTATGGAGTTACTGGTAAAGCTATTTGCTTGAGGGATTTATTGCTAGTTTTAATGGGCCAGTTTGAAAGTGTTTTCAAATGTTTTTGTTTTATTATTTTTTAGAAATATTTTTTAAAAAATAATTCTAAAAGCTATTTTTTAGAACAAAAAATAAAAAACTTGTTTGGATGTAAATTTTGAGAACAAGTGTTTTCCTAATTTTTGAAGAAAATTGAAATACATTTAGTATTATTTACAACTTTACCATTAATAAAAACAGGTGTTCTCCTTGTTTTTGAAAAAATTTGAAAACAATTTTGCACAAAAACAAGGAAAACACCTAAATGGAGTTTTTTAAAAATTATTTTTTCAATTACACTTTTACAAAACAGTTTTTTAAAAATAACTTCTAAAAACAGTTTGCCAAAGAAGTTTTTTTTTGTTTTTGTAGAACAAAAAACAAAAAAACTGTTTTCCAAAACAAAAAAATAAGTTGCCAAACAGGCCCAATAATGTTAGAGCATTTCAAAGCCTTTAACCATTTATTGCAACAATGCTATTGTTGTTAGCTTCTTTTTGAATAATTAAAGTTTTACCTGTACAAAATATTTTAATATCAAATACCAGTTTGTGAGAGAAAAGATGCAAGTATATTACTTGTATTGAATATATTTTCATGGATTGTATGCACTCGAATCCACTAACCAAAGGCTTAATAGTTGGAATGTATCATGATAATGCAACTAAAATGAGTTTGGCTAAGTTTTTTTATGTTTTGGATTAATGGGAGTGTTGTATTTGATATAATTACATTAAATTTGTTATTTTTCTGGAAATATATATCAACAAAATATTTATGTTATTGTTATATATTGTTTATGCACATTTTTTTATTATAGCATGTTATTGAATACATTTAGATCTTGTCTCATTATTATGTTGAGAACACTGATTTTCATTTGGCATTTTGGAAAATGCTAGGGTTAATGTATGAAAATTTACATATAGTCACGTTTACCATTATATAAATCTTGTTATGCATATTTTATGTTGAATTTTGGTTAGTGAGATATAGGTGTATAATGTGTATGATATTAATATCTCTATGAGATATAATATTGTATGTTATTGGATGCTTATGATCTTAATTTAAACATATGATATAATAGTGCCATAATTACTTTAAAATTTTTTAATGTGGCCATAATTTTTGAATTATATGGTTTAAGTGGGAGATTGTTAAAATTTTTTACTTTGGATCTAACATAATTTAGAAATTTGTTTTATAAATATTAGGATATTGTTAGCCCATTTGTAATATAAAAATTGGATTTTATAATGATACTTAGGCTTGAATGGTATAGTGGGTATTTTTTAGTGATGAGTTGAATTATTAACCAGATAACAGTTTATAAGATGAGTTTATACTTCTAAAACCCTAGTTTTATTGCATTTATCTCATTAATGTGTAGAAAGCGAACTCCTTTTAGTAATGATTAAAGTTTACATGAAAAGTGAATTTATCATTGTAATTAACATCATATTATAGACAAGATGCCGAATATAAATAAATGCTTATGCTTATTTTACCCTAGGGATTAGCATTCAATATTATATCATGAAAACATAGTTTGAGTAGTTCACTTTGTCTAAAAATAAAAGAAAATAATTTATCATATTTCTCTACTGTACACAAATACTAGTAACAGAGATTTGAAAGTACAATTTTGTCGTTCAAATTTCATTAAAGTTACGGGGAAAACGACAAAATCCTATTATAGGTAAGATATTATAATTGTTCTGAATATTTTTTTTTTTTGTAAGTATCACCTCTTAAAAGATTGAATAATTTTATTGTTAAATTATTATTTTTAAATTTCAAATAAATTAAATTAATTTTAAAACATAAATTTTAATATAAAATAAGCTATTTAATATAAAAATACTAAATCTTTCCATGAAATTAGGCCGTTTGTTTTAGCTGATATTTCAAGCGCACCTTACCAAAATCTCATGTAAGAAAGGTCCATGACCTAGATCCTCATGGGCTCGAACAAGTACATCATTGTAGATCATGGGCCTTTTGTAAATTTTAAGGTATTTTGTCGCGGTTAAATATTTTTGTTATTGAATAATCTTTTTTAAAATATTAAAATATATAAATTAAATAAAAACTAAATTTTAATATAAAAATAATTTAATGATAAAATTACTTAATCTTTTAAAAAATCGAACTTCTTATAAAATTTTCTTTTCAAGTTTTAACATTTTTTTGGGCCTCCCACACCTCGCAAACATTGTATTATCAACATAGGTAAGAATTATTGTTAAAAAAAAAAATTAGTGAATCAAAGGGTCTGATTTAAATGTAGAATGATTATTGTTTAGAAAATAATAATATTCTTCTTTCTCCAAAGAGAAAATATGTCAAATTTGTATAAAATTTAATTTTTTTTCTTCTTGTAATTATCTACAGATATGGTTGATTTTGAGATAAAATGCACTTTATGGATGTCATAATCTGGCCATAAAGATGATTTAATGACCACAAGCTTAGAGACAAAGGCACATTAGTTGATGGATACAACAGACAAGGGATGTCACGAATGTGTTTTGTCAGGCTGACTACAAACAAACCCCACTTTACTATCTGAGTTTCTTCTTCTGATTTTATACCAACAATTGACAAATCAGCCCCTCGTGGGACGATTGGCCCAGACAGATGGCCGGAGGTTGAAGTGCCATTTTCTTCTTTAAAAGCACTTATTTTAGAGGGGGACAAGAAAGTCTACTGTATTCTTAAAATTGACCCGAACCGAAGGCAACTTGCTTTGTGGTCCTTCAAAGTGGTTGGGAACAGTGATTTGTGGGCCATGTAAACAGTCGCCACGATCGATCATGGTCACTTCTGCCCCAATCAAACTGGCCCATTAAATAATGGGTCCAAGGTCAGAGTTGGACCTTACTTAACTTACGTTTTTGGTTAGGCAGAGTTGTTCCTCAGTTTTACTTCTCCCAGTTGATTTGGTTAGGACGGTCCTTTCAATTAACTAATCAACTGGACCCTCCCCGGTTCCTGTTTCGAAGCCCAAGCTCATATATTTGTTGCTTGTAAAGTGTAAACTGTAAACCATTATTGGGATGGTACAGGCTGGAGAATAATTGAATTGGGTAGGTAAGGATATTCAAAACCCTAAGACATTCTTAGTAGATTTTTTGCTTACTAGCTTAGATATTCAAATCGCTAAAATTTATGTGTATAACACAACATAATTATATATATTTAATTTATCATAATTAATTTAAAATACTTTTATTCATATTTTTTTTTAGGAAATGAAGATATTCAAAACCCTAAAATTTACATGCATAGCAACAACACAGTTATATATATATATTTAATTTCTTATTAATTAATTTATGATATTTTTCTTCTATACTTTTTTAGGAAAGGAAGATTTTATTGTTTTACTATCTTTATTATTTAATCACGTGTTTTTAATATTTTATTAATCTATCTTTATTATTTAATCACATGTTTTTAATATTTTATTAAACAATTCATTTAATTTTCTCATAATTGTTATATAAACTAGGTGTTCTCAATTCACATAAACTTTGTGTTATATATGAAAATTGATTTGATCCAAGGGAGCCCGCAAGAGGTCTGAAACCAGCGAGAAGACCAGCTCAAAGCACGTCCGAAATTGTTCGGCCATCAGGTCGCTTAAGCATGCAACCTTGTCAGACCAAGTTCGCACACGAAGAAGCGAGCTTGGGCGCCCCATTTCGAAAAGGGGAGGAATGGCCTGGCTGACAAAGCATGACCTGCGACCTGAAAGCTTGCCAGTCACAAGACTAAGTCGTATCCAGCTCCAACGGTCATGAGACCTACCGACAAAAGGCAACTTGTAGATGCCAAAAAAGCAGATTTAGTCTGGATATCTTGTCTTGTACATTAAATGTTGATATAATAGATTTACTGTATATGTAATTACCATTGTAACCTCCTTTCCTCTATAAATATGAAAAAGGAGCCTCTTTGTATGAGAGGACAACGAGGAGATACCGAAACTCTGCCAAAACAGAGATAAAACTTTGTAAAAATACTATATCAATAACACGCTACCGTGGATGTAGGGTCCGGTGATATCCGGATTTGGCCAAATCACGTTAAATCCTGTGCATCCTCCCCCTGCTCTTCCCTTCTTTTCCCTTGATCGCTTCCCAATCCCATCGCACTTTAATCGGTTGTAGGTCAGAGATCTCAAAGAATCTCCCGTTGGCCAGAGTTTGGATCACTACCAAAATTTGACGTCAACATTTTGGCACCGTCTATGGGGATCTCGCCTATTCTGGTTCATTTCCACTGCAATGGCCAAGGGAAGAGCCACCAGAGCCTTGAATGCACAACTCCATCCTCCGGATGGCCATGTTTCGACAACGGACTCATCAACTGCTCCTATCATCAGAGCAGCTACTGGTATTCCTCCAGCTAGTTTAGCATAATCAGCCCCTCCCCTTGCTAACAGCGCTGACGGACCACAGAGCTGACTTCAATGCTAGGAAAAACTTGAGCACATGATGGGAGAGCTGGTCAAAATAGTCACGAGGTTGGTACAGATACAGGTCCAGAATGTACAAGTGCAAACTGAAACCTCTGTACTCGAGATTGAATGTTCCGATGAAGTTAATCAGGAACAGACTTTGCATCACCATCCATACAGCTAGGACAGCGAACTAAACCACTGAGTCCCTAGCTAAGGACTGAGGGGCTTGGATGTCATGGTGGAAGGCTTCCTTCAAAGAGTCAAGCGTTTGGAGGAGCACCCTTGTGCTCGAAATGACCAAGGTCGCTTTGAGGAGCAAACCCCTTTCTTTAGAGAGATCACGGAGGAACCCCTTCTGTGCAAGCTCAAAGTTCCAGCCATCCCGCTGTATGATAGAGACAGTGACCCACATAACCACCTAGACTTATTCAACATCTAGATGGATTTACAGGCCTGTAGCCCCTCGATCAGATGTCGTGTCTTCCCTGCCACCTTAGGTGAAGTTCCCCGAATGTGGTTCAGGAGCCTCCCAGCTTGCAGCATAAGCAATTGGGAAGACTGTCAAGAAAGGTTTGTTAATCAATATCGAGTGTTGCAGAAGTAACTTGTGCCCCTATGCCACCTCACTATAATCTTGCAGGGCAAGTAGGAAGCGTTGAAAGATTACATTGTCTGCTTCAGATGTGAAGTCAATAATGTTGAGAGGCCCTCGGATGAGGCCGTTTTGGCTGTCATCTCGGAAGGATTCCGTAGAGATGAAAAACTATTCAAAAGCCTATATAAATCCCCAGTTGGTAACCTGGGCGAGTTCTATGAGCGGGCCGTGAAACAAATCAGGTGCGACAAGACTTTCGGCTTACAAAGAATAGAAACAAGTGGTTCAGCTCCTAACAGGAAAAGAAATAGTCGTGGAAATGGAAATGGCGACCTTGAATACCAGCTCACCAAGAAGAGCAAAGATGAATGACTCCTACCCCAAACTTGCCACAACACTTATAGCATCTTGTCAGACACTCAGAATAAAATCTTCACAATGGAAAGAGACAAGGAAGACTTCAGAAAGCCTCCACCCTTAAAGACTCCCTGCAAGTCCAGACTCAACCAGGGAAAATTCTGTGCGTACCATAATGAGTTCAGGCACGTCACTTCGAAATGCTGGACACTGCGAGATGTTATTGAGGATCTCATCAAAAGAAGCCATTTGCATGATTATGTTGTGTGACCCTTCAGACGATAACATGGATCATCCTAACGGGACGTCGAACAAGAGCAATCTCGTACTATCAGGACGATCTTTTAAACTCTTTTACTTATTTGTAAATTATATAAACATTTTGAATACAATTACTAATACTAAGTTTCCTTCTATCATGCTAGTGACATTCGCAGTCCGTATGCAGTCGACTTATCGTAAATCTTATGAAAGGCTTCACACTCTGATCCTTCATTCAGTTAAGCCCCCCCAGAGCTCAATTCGGAGAAGAATTGATGAACACTTAACTAGTTGAGCTGTGGGCTCGCTGAGGTGTGGAGACGCTCAAAATAAACTCACTTAACCAGTTGAGCTGCGGGTTCACCGAGGCATGGAGACACTCAAAATAAACTCACTTAACCAGTTGAGCTGCGGGCTCACCAAGGCATGGAGACACTCAAAATAAATGCACTTAACCAGTTGAGTTACGGGCTCGCTGAGGCATGGAGACACTCAAAATAAACTCACTTAACCAGTTAAGCTGCTGGCTCACTAAGACGTGGAGATACTCAAAATAAACTCACTTAACCAGTTGAGCTATGGGCTCACTGAGGCGTGGAGACATTCAAAATAAACTCACTTATTTGGACATAAGATCGCCCCAACCACAAGATTGGCCACCTTTTATTTGGGTACAAGATTGCCCTGATCACAAGATGGACCACCCCTTTGGGCACAAGATCGCCCCGACCACAAGATTAGCCTGAGCACGAGATCGTTCATTTATTAATTTCACAGCTCTCATGTAAAGTCAAATAAGTCGCAGCTCCCATGCGCATTTACTTATTTGGCCACAAGATCGGCTCGAACACGAGATCGCTCATTTATTAATTTCACAGCTCTCATGCGAACTCAAATAAGTCACAGCTCCCCATACGCACTTACTTATTTAGCCACAAGATCGGCCTGAGCACAAGATCGCTTATTTATTAATTTTGTAACTCTCATGTGAACTCAAATAAGTCATAACTCCCATGCACATTTACTTATTTGGCCACAAGATCAGCTCGAGCACGAGATCGCTCATTTATTAATTTTATAACTCTCATGCAAACTTAAATAAGTCACAGCTCCTATGTGCACTTACTTATTTAGCCATAGGATCGACCCAGGCATGAGAATCGCTTACAACTCATGCCACCTTACGCGCAGGCCGCTTAGGTGGTTCAAACCAGAACGTTTGCTAAAGAAAATGACAACAATAAACAGAAATTGCATAAAAGTAATTTTATTCATTGAAAGGCCTTAATGAGGCAGGATTACATCAGAAAGCTTTAAGTACAGACTAGATGCAAAGGAAAAACCTATGACTAAGAAGAAAGGATCAACCGCGGAGGGTCGTGCCTTAGTTTATTGGGGATCACGTGCTGTAACTGTCCTCTTCCAGTGCACAATCAGCTGTAGCGCTGCATCCTTTTGCACTCGACCACCTGCTTCTCCTGAAAGAAGCTAACCAGGAAGCCCTGGGAGCTTGGCCGACTGAGCAAATCCCTCACGACGAAGACGAGAGGACATAGTCTGGGATCCATATGAGATCCTTCCATGTTACCGAGGGAAATGAGTCTTTCGAGTTACATATGCAGTAGACCATACAAGCCTCTAATGAAGACCAGAATGTCAGAAATGGTGGGGGTTTATCAGGAAATTTCATGGCTTGAATAAAGAAGCAGAAGGGATTGTGTCTTCCTTATATAGAGCCCAGGATGACTCTATCGAAGAATATGGAACCATTCCCCCAACCATCATCATTAATGGCCTTGAAAAAGGCTAAGTTGACCTAGTAATAGTCGTTGGACACGTGTCACGGGAGACGTGGCCTAGTGCAGTTGGAACGACAACCTCGGGAAAAGGTTGACGATTCAAAAGTTGAAGAGTCTTAACTCCCAGCCTGCAGAGTGACCTACGAGTTGGGGGGCTTATGTTATATATGCAAATTGGTTTGATCCGAGAGAGCCCATAAGAGGTTCAAAACCAGTGAGAAGACTAGCTCAAAGCACGTTCAAAATTGTTCGGCTATTAGGTCACTTAAGCATGCTACCTCGTCAGACCAAGTCCGCACACAAAGAAGCGAGCTTGGGTACCCCATTCTGAAAAGGGGAGGAACAGCCTGGCTAATAAAGCATGACCTGTAACCTAAAAGCTCACCAGACACAAGACTAAGTCGTATCTAGCTCCAACGGTCACGAGACCTATCGACAAAAGGCAACCTACAGATGCCGAAAAAGGAGATTTAGTCTGGATATCCTATCTTATACATTAAATGTTTATGTAATAGATTTACTGCATATGTAATTACCATTGTAACCTCCTTTCCTCTGTAAATATGAGAAAGGAGCCCCTCTGTAGGAGAGGATTGCGAAAAGATACCGAAACTCTGCCAAAATAGAGATAAAACTTTGTAAAAATACTGTATCAATAACATGTTACTATGGACGTAGGGCCTGGTGATATCCGAATTTGGCTGAACCACGTTAAATCTTGTGCATCCTCCCCCTGCTCTTCCCTTCTCTTCCTTTGATCACTTCCTAATCCCACTGCACTTTAATCGGTTGTAGGTCAAAGATCCCAAAAAATCCCCCATTGATCGAAGTTTGGATCACTACCAAAATCCGACATCAACACTTTGTTAGTGTTTAAGTAATTGATATTGAGTGAAGAAAACTATTAATATTAAGTAATTAATTGCAATTTAACATACAAAAAATTATTTACAAAATATATTTAAATAGATTAACTCTTTTTTTTGAGTAAATTCATTTTAAATGATTTAATATTTCATTATATTAATAATATATATTTTCATTCCCTCCCAAATCCCTATTTTTTTTTAAGGAGTAGACTTCCATACCCCAATTTAAAAATAGGGCACCGCTCAATTGCCACCAACTTTACTATGCAATGACCAGCTAAATAAAAGCACAAGGTTTTAATTCCTTTTCAAAATATTATCATTTGGTCCTTTTGTCCTTCAATTTCAACCTATTGCAATTTAATCCCATTCATTGGTTGTGTTAAGGTTTCCTATTGAAAGGGAAAAAAAAAAGGAATTAAAGGTGAAAGAGCAACGCATCAAAGGAGGAACAGGGTAGCGAAAGCCATTTATGGCCATTGTTTGTCATCGTTCTTTGTTTGTTTGCTATTTGTGGCTGTGATTCATCATCGTCGTCATTTTGAGATAATTACAATTTGATGTTTCAAAACTTTTGATTGATGCTAAGTTCTGAAACCTTCGTCTTCTGAATTATCAATGTTTGACCTTTTTAGCTTTCTATTGTTAGGAACGGTGATTAATTTTGTGATAAAGGTTCAAGGCAAACAAATATGTAGTTGCTTTCCCTAATTCCATTTTGGTTTCCTTCAAAATTTGCCTAATTTTGATAAAAAAGCTTATTTTTTTCACACATCATGAGAATAATTGAATTGGGTTGGAAATTAGTTTGGAAATCTAAAAATTTTGTTTTAATAAGCTTTGTGTAGTAATATGTATCTTGATCAATTGCTTTACAAAATGTGGTATAATAAGTGTATGATAACATATGAAGAGAGAAATGTGGCAAGGTATTATGGTTTATGATATTGTACTCCTTATTTTCTTATAAGTGTTTGCTATGTGAATGTATAGCCATTAGTAAAAGATGATCTCTGTGGTTGATTTTCATGTGTTAGAGCCAATATGATGGAATTTAATAAGCATGTAATTTTGATTTAATTTCTAAGTATCTGCATATAAAAATCATAGTATAAAGTTAGTGATGTATAAACAACTCATGTTTCCCGAATTCTTTGTCATCATATTAAAGCTGGTGGTGTACAAACCACTAACATTATATATATATATATATTCATATGCTTTACATTATTAATATTGTATTCTTTGAATTATGAAACCACAGCTTGTCATTTACAATTATATGAACTAAAAATCAAAATCAGAAATTTATTTAATTCACAATGATCTAAATTTATGTTTTATTATGTTTTTAAGATTAAGCAAAAACATTTTTATTTTGCGGAAACTTTTGTAGATGAATTGTATTTAGTGAAATGAATGGGTGATAGAAATGATGAAGGAGATATGTCAATACACGGTGGTTTAGTTGCGAATATGAATTGCACTAACAATGTTGGGGTTAAAGATAAGATTATGCATGCTTAATAAGGCAATTTAGAAGTTGAAGATGATGAACTTCATTTCAATGTGACAAATGAGACCATTCTTGGGATGGAATTTGAGACATTAGAAGATGTAGAGAAGTTTTATAAGGAATATGCTTGTGTCAAAGGTTTTAGCTTGAGGTTAGATGACATATATTAAGATAAACATGGTCAATTGCTAGTATGAATAATGGTATGTAGTGCTCAAGGTAAAAAGGATAAGAAGTACATTAAGACCCAGAAAAAAATAGAGTTAGAAAGAAGAAAAAATAAGAGGTCTTTCATTTTGATGATGATTACAGTCATTTGACTCTAAGACCTAAACACATACCATTGCATAGATGTCATAAGAATATGACAGAAGTTGATCTTGATCAGGTTGATACAATGGAATCTTATGGTATTAAGGGGTCGCAAATATATGGTTACATTACAAGGCAGTCTGGTGGATATGAAAACTCTAGATTCACCAAGAAAGATACATACAACCATATCAATTGCAAATGCGATTTCTAAATGAGTGAAGGTGACATAATGGAAACTTTGCATTACTTACAAGAAAAAGCTAATAGTGACCATGAAATATAGTGTTAATGGTGATGCTAGATTGGAGCACTTGTTTTGGGAAAATGATAATAGTAGAATTGATTACAAGTGCTTCGGTGTCACACCCCAACCCATGGAACATGATTAGCGTAAGAGGTTACCAGTAGGAAATCTCCTACAAGCCTATCAATACAATTTATACTGAATATTCACAATTTTATAAATACATATTTAAACATTTACAGAATAATTCTATCAAAAATCTAGTAGAATTTTTCCTATTTTTTGAACATCCGGCATAATGTCAACATACATATAAAGGGGGTTACATGCCCAAAACAACTTGTATCATAACATAAATAAAACAGTGGTCTAGGATAAACCATTCCTATCCTACTGGGCATCTAGATAATATACATATGTATAATGCATCCCCACCAATTGCCATCAACTCCACCATTTATATACCTATAATCTCTGTAGAAGTGACCTACTCACTCAAGGAGTAGATCTTGAATCCAGGTGAGGTGGAAGGATGCTAGGAGGATCCTGGGGCTCTGAAAAACATGGAAAGAGAGAAGTGAGTTTTATAGAAACTCAGTGAGTAAATAATTCAATGATCACCCAAAAATCCCATTTAAAAAATCATACTCAGAAGTATTTATATCAACGTAAATATAGCCGTGAGGATATGTTTACCCGTTCAACAGGCATAGTCAAAATAACTTTAGAAGTTCTTATCGATCAAGAAAGTTCAACCATTGAAATATGGTAATTAATAGAATGAAATAAACTACAATGCTTGAAAATATAGAAAATGCCCAACTCAATGTAAACATAAGAGAATATTCAATAAAGCTTTTTAGAATATATATGTCAGTACTTATGTAATAAAACATTTAACTGGAATCCCAAAGGAGAATTCCAAGAGGCAACCATGATATTGTAATTATTGGAATCCGTATAACCCACCAATCACATCAAGTAAATATTTATATATGCTTCTTCAATCACACCAATAGATATTTATATATTCTCCCCTAATCATACCAAGTAGATATTTGTATATTCTCCTACAATCACACCAAGTAAATATCATGTCACAAGTGCATTTGAGGGTTACTAATAGATTTTTCAATGGGTCCAGTATTTCAAATCAACATTCAAAATATATCATGTAGTATAAAATTCATTATTCGGGTAAGCGACATGTATTTAAACATACATAAATCTG
This sequence comes from Saraca asoca, assembly GCA_026873985.1. Taxonomy (NCBI): domain Eukaryota; kingdom Viridiplantae; phylum Streptophyta; class Magnoliopsida; order Fabales; family Fabaceae; genus Saraca; species Saraca asoca. The sequence continues at coordinate 13,296 of JANHAO010013525.1, forward strand.
TTAAGCATTTTCCATATCCATCCGTCATATAGACAAGTAGTATCATTAATTTCAATAATATAAAGCAAGATGAAAATGCATAACTTTAGCATGACCAACCATTTCATGAATACATACAACATGTGAAAATAACTTTCAAGGCCAGATTAATATATATAGAAAATCCCATTGTTTAAAATGATTTATACATTTCATAGAATAAAATTATTTTATGTTTACACATGGGATTAATAAGTCAAAGGAATTGTCCACTCACCTTAGAAAATCCTTAAAAATTTAAATCAGCTAACTGGGGCTTTTCAGCTAAAAGTCTAACCTTTTTTGGTGTTGGTGTGCTGGGTCCTTCAACAGAAGCTTCATTGAAGTAAGGCAACACTAAATAACAAAAATATTTCAAATTTCTCACAACTAGCATAGTAAGGGTTTCAAGGGAAATTTCTTGCAAACTAGCTATAAGGTTGCTATAAAATAAATCTTTTGTTCTCTGATCAGTGGCTAGCTCACCACCAGTGGAAACCTCACCGCCAAGCTAAATAAGGAACCAATCGAACAGTGTAGAAACAGGGGAAGGGAAGCTGCTACTGCTGCCACTGCCATGGACTGCTCTAAGGGAAGAGAGGAGCTTCTGGGAAGTGGCTGAAAGAGAAGAGAGTCGGTGACTAGCCAGTTGCAGTAGCTGAAGTAGAGGTAGCTCAATCGGAAGAACTGCTAAAACTATGGACAAAAATGCTATTGATTGTTGGCCGAAAGAAGATGCTAGAAAAGATGAAGCTCACCGGTTGGAATGCATCGAACGACAATAGCAACCAGAGATGAGTAGAATCGTCAGTGATTTCCGCAGAGGATGAAGTTGGGAGAAGGTTCGGGAGAGAAAAACTGAGAATGAGGAAAAAGAAAAGCAACTGAAAAATTTATACGCATAAGGCAAAATGGGGAAATTCATAATTTGTCCCCATTGACTTTTCTCCTTTTCAAATAGGCCCTCCTAAAAAATTAGAATTTACAATCTGGCCCCTACAAAATTAAAGATTTTTCACTTTGGTCCCTCAGTCACATTTTTTTTGAGGTATTACAAATTCTTCCCCCATCAAAAGAATTCGTCCTCAAATTTTATGAACATAGTCATAAGGAGTGAAGGTCCACACTAACACATTACTTAAACAATTGAGGAATCTATACATCATGACATCAAGCCGAGCACAACTACCCTGTTTGATGTAATATTCTTCGCACTGGGATTTCTTTTCAACTCAAGCTAGCAACCATAGCCTGCGTAGGATAACACAATAGTAGTCCGACTCATACAGGGCACCTGTGTTCGTAAGGTTGGCCAAGGCCAAAGAAATTTGATGGCTTGATCTTTTAGGAACCATAGCAGAACAGTGATTTATGATTAGTTTCAAATAGCAATGTTACTAGTGAGAGGGAAAGACTTGAAGGTTCTTAAGCTAGGCAAGTTCAAGGCAAAAGTGAGATTAAAGACATTATTAGAAAGGTTGAGGAAGTGAAGACCAATAATGGCAAAGATCCCCGATGGAATGGGTTTAAAGACATAGTTATCAGCAATTGAGGGATCAACAAGGAGTAGAAGATAGGCAACATTATTGAAGAATGTGCCAAAAAGGCTAAGACTGATGAGTTTCAGAGCTATCATGTGTCAATGAAAATCATACGTGACGTCGGACTAGACGCAGTGGTTAGTGGAGGCATTCTATAAGGAAAGAGCAGATTGTAGACCATTAGTAATGGCTAATTTTGAGGATAAAAGCACACGATAACCAACCCATGCAAGAAGGAACTATTTCACTAGCTATTAATGTCAAACCTAGGAAGTAAATACCAACAACCATGATTTTAGAGGGATTCAAGGTCTAACAAGTCACAATTAAGTAAGTGAATACAAAAGAATGAATTGCACCTAAATCAGACAATACATAAGCTGAAATAGAATTGACTATTAAGATACTTGTGACCACAGCATTGGAAGCCGGTGCATCCTGCCCCACCAAGGTGTAGACTTAGGCAGTAGTCCCCTAATCGTTACCATGGCTCTTATTAGTTGACCCTCTATTCCTACCTTTAGTAGTAGAGCCAGACATTAGGGGATTAATAGGTGATGCAAATCGAAATGAAGCACTTCCAGATGCACTCGTGGCCTGGGCGCCACTAGATGGAGTGAAGGAAGGATAATCTTTCATCAAATAGCCCATCTGATCACATCTAAAACAAGCTGTAGTTGCCTATTTGCAAATCCCTGTATGCATCTTTCCATAAGATGGGCATAGTTCTAGTGCCTCATGTTTAGCTAAAGTAGGTGAGCTAAGACCAGATCCCCTAGAAGAAGGTTGGTAGAAACAACGGCACCCATGGATCTCCTAAAATGAGATGTACCAGAGGCTGTTGAAAGTTATCTTCCTATATCTCCACTGGTACTTAATAACAAAATATTTTACTCATTTAATTGTCCTCTCACTAAGCTTTTTAAGGTCCAAACTTATTAATCTCAGTTGTGTTATTACATA
>JANHAO010013526.1:0-15790 GCA_026873985.1 Saraca asoca
GCACAAGCAAAGTTGTGTGTTGCCACTTCTCATCTGATGGGAAGTTGCTTGCTACTGGTGGCCATGACAAAAAGGTTAGTTTAAACACTAGACTTAATTACGCATATTTGCTAACTGTTCAACGCATTTGCTGTGAATTTGTCCTATCACTTGTTCAGTGTAGATGTAGAATTTCTGACCCCTTTCAATTGATGATTCTGGCATGCAGGCTGTTTTATGGTACACAGATTCTCTAAAGGCAAAAACCACTCTCGAAGAACATTCATCTTTGATCACTGATGTCCGTTTCAGTCCAAGTATGCCACGTCTCGCAACTTCTTCATTTGACAAAACTGTCAGGGTCTGGGACGTTGACAATGTTAGTACATCCTTTGGCTGATTTACTCTAATATGATGTTGATGTTGATATTCTCCCTAAGCTGAATATATACTTATTTATGCAGCCTGGCTCTTCACTTCGCACCTTTACTGGATATTCTACATCTGTTATGTCTCTAGATTTTCACCCAAATAAAGATGATCTTATCTGCTCTTGTGATGGTGACGGTGAGATACGATATTGGAGTATAAACAATGGTAGATGTGCTAGAGTCTTTAAGGTAAGATTTTACAAATTCGTATATCTTATTTATTATTAGGAAAAATAATCATTTTACGTTGTTCAATGGTCATGTACAAGAGCGGTTGTGTATTCAATATGGTCTAGTTCACTGATAGTTTTCTTTCTGTTTAAGGTGGCACTGCCCAAATGAGATTTCAACCTCGTCTAGGGAGGTTTCTAGCTGCAGCTGCAGAGAACGTTGTCTCTATATTTGATGTGGAGACACAAGCATGCCGACATGCTTTACAGGTTGGCTCAGATTCATCCTTTATTAATTTCTTTTCTGGTAGTTGAATAAATACTTAACAATGAGATGTGCTGACTTTCACTTTCGGAACGTGGCGCCGTGGATGCAGGGGCATACAAAGCCAGTACATTCTGTGTGCTGGGACCCTTCGGGAGAGTTCCTGGCATCTGTTAGTGAGGACTCTGTGAGGGTTTGGACTCTTGGCACGGGTAGCGAAGGCGAATGTGTCCATGATCTAAGCTATAATGGCAACAAGTTTCACTCTTGTGTTTTCCATCCAACATATCCTTCATTGCTGTTCATGGGCTGTTACCAGGTAAGTCAACATCCTTTCTACTTTTCATTTACATTTTGGTGCACTGTTTTCCTGATCGAGTAATCCTTGTTAGAGTTATTTTGATTCAATCAACCTGAGTAACTGCACAGTATACACTTGATAGAATCTATGATTTAAGTTGGCCCTTCTTATCACCGGCCTCACCTGGGTCAAATTTGCCAATTATACAATTTAAGTGAATCAAAATGAGTGTAAATAGTGTTAGTCTGACTAATTTTTGTGAGAGGGAAATGATTTGAGTTCTAACTCTGGTAAAATGATGCACAGTCCTTGGAGCTATGGAACATGACAGAAAACAAGACAATGACACTGTCAGCTCACGATGGGCTTATTGCTGCATTGGCAGTATCAACTGTGACTGGTTTGGTTGCTTCTGCCAGTCATGACAAGTTTGTCAGGCTCTGGAAGTGAGACATCTTGTATGATTTGTTGTTCTTCTGTGTAATCTTTAGATACTATCACTAACCTTTGTGATGCTGTCATTGTTGTTACTTTTGGGGAGATTTCTACTTGTCTTTGTTATGGAACTTCCTTATTTGCAGTTAGTGGTGATCCATTTAGAAAATCAGTTGGTCTAATCAAAGCTTGATTTATGTTCATTATCTACCTTCTTTCACATTTACAACTGCATCAAACTACCAACTCCAATGCAATTGAGCAAAATTCAGAGTGAGCTTCATCTTCCATATACCATAAGACTAAAATATTATTGTAGTTTTTTTTAAATGTAAATTTTATTATTTTAATTTTTATTTTCCATTATTTATTTAGTCAATAATAATTTAATGGCATCATTTTATTCATCGACCTCGAAAATTGATGATCAGGGAAGTCCAAAATTCGATATAATTTCACCGATTTTTACATGGTACCCTTTGTATTGAAAAGCTATTTTGACTTTAATTTAAAAGTAGTAACACATGATAACTATTTTAATTATATATTTTTCTTATTTAGTACAATAATTTTTTAGACATTTATTTTTATGGATGTCATTTTATCTTGAGTGTCCATGCAAGTACTGGAAAATATTACATCAAATTTTCACATTATCATTTTAGTTCATAAGATGGAAAGTATATAAATAGAAGAATTTGATTGAATGAATTTAATTTATTAATGATTAAATTAAAAATATAAATCAAATTGAAAAAAAATTGTATAACGAAGAATCAAACTGATGTTTAGATTATTATTTAATTAGGCCGTCCAAAAAAAATTAAATATAACATGAAGTCGGTACATTTTTCTTAGCAGTACATATGCATAGGGAAAAAAATTAAACGAACTTGATGACAAAAGAAATAATAGGTTGCTTACCCTGAAGAAATAACATTTAGGATGTGTCTACGTATTTCACACATATTAGATATAGAAGTCTTGGACTTCGATCTTAATATTAGTTATATTTTGAAAAGTGGAACGCTTATTATTATCTTTTTGAAAATATAAATTTATAGGTTTTACTATAAAAATCATCACATATTTTAGATAGCATTATTTTTTTAACAAAAATGTATTAAATTTTTTCTGCTCATTATTGTCCTTAAAAATCATAAATAGATATACTTTATATTAAGGAAAAATAAACTTTATCCTATAAAATTTGCGTTTGGGATAAATTATTTCCTGAAGTTTAAAATTGGACATTTCAACCTATGAATTATTCCAAAAAATGATAGAGTTAAATTGGATGTTAAATTTAATTGAAATGAGATAATTTATCCCAACACAAACTTTAAGGGAATAATTTCTCCCAAATATAAATTTTGAGGATAAAGTATATTTTCCTCTTAATTTATTTATATTAGTATTTGGTAAATTATATTTTATTATAATTATTTATATAAATGATTTTAAACTTAAATATTCAAAATAATTAGAAATAATTTATGAATAAAAAATTATACTGATATAAAATTGTACTAATATTTTTATATTGGAATACTAACTTAGAAAAAAAATTTAATGTATATTACCAATATTTTTAATAGTGACATTAGGTAGGGTTAATATTGAAAAGGGAGAAACACAAAAAATTACTTTTCATTTTGGGGTGGTTGAATTTAGGGTGGAATACTAACTTAGAATTTGCACCTATTATTCATTTAATTAATTATTTTATTTAGTTGAATAATTTTTTAATCAAATTTTTAAATAAGAATTATAATATTATTGTATGTTAATTTATCACATCATTTTTGCATATAATTTCAAACTCATTTTTATATATTTAATTAAAATGGTATACATGTAATTTAGTTTTTATTAATTACATAATGTAAAAAATAAACATATATCAAACAATATTGTGATACTTATTTAATAAGATGAAAAAATTATGTAATTAAATAAAATGATTACAATTATGTAAACAATGAGAGTTCATTCCAATATTTTGCAAAAGGTTTCTATTTCAAATTTTAAAGGTTAGCAATGATATAATTTAACCACCCAAAAGTTAAAAGAGAACTTTTTGCATTTTTCTATTGAAAATGTAAGTTTGGATTAAAAATATAAATTAAATATAAATGAATAAATTGAGATAATAATAAAATAAAGTAAAAAACATCGATTTTTTGTGCAAAAAACTTTTAATATACAGGTAAAAACACCGGTTAGAGAAAGCAAATTGAAAAGAAGCAACGTGACATGCATACTTTCTTAATTTGTTTTTTAATTTTACTTTTATGTTGTACTTTTGTTAATATTTATTTTATATATATGGAAATTTTTTTAAGTTTTATAATTATAATTATGTTATACAATGTTTTTAATTTAATACTTTTTATTACTAAATAGCTTCTCTTTGTATTTTTGTTTTAAAATTGTTGTTCAATCTAAATGTAATTATTTTTATCAATAAATTTGTGTAGACTTTATGTATTGACAATGTTAAATACTTGTATACTTATTAAACTAAAATTAAGACATATTTCAAATTAGTTAAATAAATATACTAAACCCGTTATTCCAACAGTAATATATATATATATATATATAAAAGAATACTTAATACCATTTCATGTTAACTTTTCATTAAAATTAAGATGAGAGTGTAATGAAAGATTAAAATTGAATAATTAACATACTAAGAAAATTAAAGTTAAGTATTTCAAATTAGGAAATTAAAATTATTTTATTTGTATTTTAGTTAGATTAAAATTACATTTAAATCTTAATTATTAATTATATGTAATCCCGATATATCAATACTTACCAATTTTAAACTTTTAAATAATAAAGGGCAATATACTTTATCCCCTCAAAGTTAGCATTTAGGATAAATTATTCTTTGAAATTTGTATTTGGGATAAATTATCTTTCTTTTCATTAAACTTAATATCGTACTTAGTTGTCTCACTTTTCAAAATAGTTTATAGATGTGAAACATTCGATTTTAAACTTTAGAAGAATAATTTATCTCAAAAGACAAATTTTAGAGGTGTAAGATGTATTTTCTCCGGTATACTATTTTGCATTTTTGCATTTGGCCATTGCTGGCTTTCTTCGTTGGAATGCGTTATATGATATGGTTGTAGGGACATAGAAAGCGAGTTGATTATATCATGTGTCAGGCAAGCGCCAACAACTTTGACTCTTGATGACATGTCCTCCATTGCTGGTCATTGGCTGTAACCAGGCAAGTCACCACTTCCATCCTTCCCTTCTGTATGTTGACGCAACAATTTCTTTCGAAAAATTGTTTAGTCTCTATGTTCTTCAATCTGTTACTGCATAAAGAACAAGAAAATGCCTCTGTATGGTGATTAGTTGATCTTCTTCTATGTAATCTTTGAGTCTCTAATATTTGTTTACTCATCATGCATTGATATATTATAAAGACAGAATAAAGTGAAATATTAACTAAGACCTTCAAATATCACATTGCTAATGATAATGCATGGTCCTGAGTTGGAAACAAACATGAAGAACTGCAAAATTCAGAAAACCAGGTAGGCAACAACCTTATCAATACCAATGTATATATTTCAACCTATCTGACCCACTTTTACTTCTATCAACCAATTCTAGGAAGCTGTCTCAAAAAATAAACATGCACGGCACACAAACTACAGCAGAAACCAAACCAAACCAAGACTTACATATACAGTAGCCTCAGGTCAAACTTTCATAGACATCCATATTTTTTTTCTCTTTAAGTCTCAAAAATAATCCGGCATATATAAAATATGATATTATAGTGGTTTGCAACCTTCTAAATTGCAATCCCAATCGTGATTATGATATGTTTTTTACAGGTGTTGTAAAAATAAAAGTATAGATTATGAATATTATCATCGTAAAATATGCAATATTGTATTAGGTTACGGTTTGACGGTTGCAATATTGTGACCATAACATGTTTGAATCCTTGGTTGTTGGTTTTGAAAATTTAAGTGTGATAAATAATGGAAGGCATTAATATTTTGACAAATTAATCTTTATTTCTTTCCATTTTTTATGATTAATTTGGATTTTTTTCTTGCCATACATCTATTTGTTTTTCTGCATTTTTTAAGCAAAATTTTTAATACACTATGATTGCAATGATATTTTAAATTGATGATCTGACTTGTGAAAAATGAGAAATGAGATAAAGCCAACTTAAGAGGATGATGTTGAATGTATGAACTGCTGGTCCCCTAATGCTGCAGATTACGACCTTGAATTTGCTGGAACCCTCTTATGCGCTTATCACATAAACATATATCAAACTTCAACAGCGACCAATGAATGAGGAATGGGACACATTCTCACGACAAACAGCATATGGCCTTGTTTCTTTGGACCACAGTTGAGAAAACTCCATACCTTGTAATTCTCAATGCCAAAATGCTCCAACTGTGTTGCGGTAAACAGCTAACTATAAAGTCTGCTTTTTTATTCTCATTCTTCAATAAGTTAGCAAGAAACCTTTAGTATTTCAATCAATTTTTCAAGAGAAAGATTATTAACTTGTTGATTTATTAGAAATAGAGTGATGGTATTATGCATTGGAGTTCATCTTAATTACCATTAATCTTATAGGTGTTAGTTTTTTAAGACATGGGATTTAAATAAAATTTAACCTATTAATACTTTACATTTTTCTATAAAAATAATATCTAATTTAATTATAACTATATCAACCCTTTTTTTTTTGTTACATTTGACCTTCAAATAACTAATGATAAAATTCTAAAAAATCAACATATATAAAGTTTATGATAATTAATATAGATTCAAGTCCTCTACAAGAAATATTACCTTCTTTCTGGTGCAAAGAGAAATTCTTACATAAAAAGAAAGATAATGACAAAATATTTAAACGTGTCTCACTTTTCCTATTGTGTCATTCTTCCTCCTTAAGTAGAATTTCTCGATGTATAAAATCATTACTACTCACGTTTATTTTTTCGAATTTTACGTAATCTCAACACACTCACAAAGAAATTTTAAATCCTTAAGACATGCATGTAATCTACTAATGGAAGGTTAGACCTCTCAACACGAATAGATAATGGTTGAATCTCTACTCTTTATATGGTGAAAAGAAAGTAGAGAAAAACAAAGACATAAAAGTAGACAAGTTCTGGAAATTGTACTCAAATTTTATGCAATCTTCTTTTGATCTACGTAAACAATATGATGTATCACCTTCTTTACACTCTAATCTTTTGGTTGGGAGAATTAAAAGAGAAAAATAGCAAAGCCAAAGAAACTTCCTTTATCTAAAAAAGGATTTTTCTTTTTTTTTTCTTTTTCATTTCAATTTTTAGAGAGTAAAAAAATATTGGAAAACATCAATGTTATTTTCTTATTGATTAAGACCTTTGAACAACAGAAATAGCAACGCATGGTGGTTGGATCGACCAGTAAGCTAATTAAATTTGTCAATTACCATCCAGAAGGAATCTCTATTTATAGATATAACTTGGTAGCATGTGACTTTGCCGACTTCTTCAATGCCCCAATGTCACATCTCAATCTATTTTTCCAGCTTCCGGATGTCTTGCACTTGATAATCAACTTCCTCCTTTTGCATCTTTTCCCCCCCATGAAAATGTCGTTTTTATTTATTTAATATATATATATATATATATAAGAATTCCAATTTTTTATATTTTATTTATTTATTTATTTTGGTAATAACTGAAGTGATAAGTCACTTAATGCATGCAACTTTTTATATGCAAATATAGATATTAAAAAGTTGTTTGATTCACACACACAAAGAAAGTTTATGCCGAAAGTCAAATTTCTTAAAATGTAAATTCTTGTGTAAATTTTTTGGAAAATACCCAAAATTGTTTGGTTGGCATTAAGAAAGTAAAACTTCCTAAAAATTAAGTTTTCATATAATGTTTGGTTCAACTATATATACTTTCTATAAATTATTATCAAAATAATTAAAATGTCATACATAAAAATTATGTTTTTTTTTTATCAAGAGACGGTGTAAATTTTTAAAAGGATATTCTTGTATTATTTAAATTTTATAAGGACAGTTTTGTATTTTACTTTACTAAAAACACATGTTGTGGATAAACTTTCTATGATTTGTGGGAAATAAAACTTTCTCTATTTTTTTAAGTTAGTGACCAATCAAATAATCTAATCAATTTCTTCTTCTCGAGAAGTTATATTTCCTATCAAATTTTATATGAATCAAATGACTTCTAAAAAGAAAAAAATTTTAAAGATAAAACTAGGTATTTCCTATACTACTAATTAAGATGTCGGCTGCCAACCGTATATTTAGTCAAATTCATTATTGTTAACTTATCAAGATCAATTTAGTCGAGACCTTCAGTTTCAATAAATATAATTCATATTTTTAAGGTTTAAAAAGTTGAAATTTTTATTTTCAACTTTTACTAAGATTTATTAAATTATATTTCTTTAAAAAAATCTCAATTCTCCTTATCCTTTGAAATTCAATTGCCTTTTTTCTAACTATATATATCAACATCGATTCTAGACAATTTTAAACATGACTTTAATGGGTGCTACCCTGTTTAGTTCGACTCCCTTTGAATAATCTCAATTGTAGTTACAATGGGAGGCTTGGAGGATTTGCGACACTGCTAGCCAGCTTTGAATGAAAAGATATATAGTAAAAATAAGCAGACAATGAAGCAGACTAGATACCATTTTTCAACGATGTTTCTTTCTTCTTCCCACAAAGAAAAGTACAGCCTCTTTTTTGTTTGTTTTATTAGGCAAAGTCCATTAAATATATATATATATATATATGCCAATATATCAACTACAAATAAATTAAGTAAATATAAAATTGCTAAAATGAAAAGAAAAATGGTAACTAGAGCTATAGCTAAAACTATATCATATTAGACACCGGCCGAGAGTTTAAACCTGGTGTAGAATTAAGCAATTTAACCACTGTCTCCTTTGTTTTCATTAGGTTGATTTCTTTTTTCAAACCACCTGGGTGAATATGATCGCCTAGTAATTAATTTTAGGCTAATGTTACTTGCTGTTTTGCTCAATTTAATTAAGTTTTTATGATTTAAAAATTTAGAATAGGATCTTTATATTTATGTTTATTTTTAATTGAATATTTCTTGTTATTTATCTATTAGATTTTGTCAATAATTAATATATGTGAACAACTTATTAATAATTTATGAACTAAACCCAACAACCTCTAAATTTTCTTTTAAAACTAAAATAATTTTATGAAATGTCATAGTTTTTTTATAGGATATTTACACTTAAAACACATGCAAATTATAATGTAACCTTTTCATTAATAATTATTAAGTTACACTTAAAAAAATATCATCCATGTGTATCCATTAGTAACAAGAGTTAATTGAAAAATTATGATATTCAATTAGAAATAAAAAAATAAATATAATGATTCAATTTCAAACTTTTAAATTAAACGTAATTTAAGATAAAGTGAAACTATAAAAAGTAGAGGGCAATTTAACATATACCAACAATTTAAGAACTTATTAATTCCTCGGGTTATGAAAATTTTCTGAAATTTAGAAAAAAAATTATTGAATTTTTCTGAAATATTTGAGGGAGTTTTCTATTCCGAACATGCCCAAAGTTTCTCAAATTCATGGCAGAATAGGGAGAAAAAAGGAAGATAATTAGGATGGAACGTTACCCCAATATTTCGTATAGACTCAAAAGGAAAGGCTCAAAGAAATCATTGTCAAGGCTATTCAGAAACAACTAGAAGATATCTCTGTTTTTTCTTCTTTATAAGTAAAATATGCAATTTGTTTCCTTAGTAGGAATAATAAAAATTTAATTAAATACACGCCTTTCTTGTAAGAAACAACTAATAGAGAATAGTGCTTGAAAATTTTTAGATAAATATTATTTATAATAAACAATAAAAAGATAAAACAAGTATCAGTTTATGAGAAAGGTCATATTTAAGAAAATTGAATGTTTTTATCATTGAATTATTTTTATGAGTTAAATAAAAAATATAAAATTCAAAATAGCGAAAACGCTCAACCTTTCTTTAAAAAAAAAATTCTTATATGTTCTAATTATGACACGTGATCTTATTAGACCTAATAAATGAAGGATAATGGTCAAAGACTTGGGCTTTACAGGGTGTCACCTTTCTGGCACCACCTATTTCCTTCTCTACAACAATTTTAACGTTTTAGTTACTTAAATTCCTCTTCCATTTTCCGGAGTTCAAATTTCCCATCTTTACACCAAAGATAATTGTTTTTCTTGACAAATGTTACCGTTAAAAGCATCTTTATTATCATATGGTGTAAGCTCTACATTCATTGAATCGTTTACATTTTTTCAGCAAAGAAAATTAAAACACACACACACACATTGTTAACACATACATTTAAATTTATTAATCATTTTATTAACACAAAAAGTAAATTCTTACAAAAATTGAACTTTCTAGAAAGTATCCCTAGAGGCATAGACAATAATCAGGTTAGGTTAAATTTCTAGACATTTAAAGTGGAGTTATATCTCTTTCCATAAAAGTTCTTTTTCTTTCTTATTTTTCTTCTTTATTTTGTGCAGTTGGCAAGGCTTTTTGTGTCACTAGCATAATTAACTGCCTATATATAGAGAGAGCAAACCCTTGAATAGCAATCCACGCAAAGCAAGAGAAAAAAGAAAGTGAGTATGGGGACCGAAGCTGAGAGCATCCCATGTCTAGATTTGTCTCAATTAGAGGAAGGAAGTGAGAATTGGAAAGCTATGAGCAAGAAAGTAAGAGAGGCCTGTGAGAGCTATGGTTTCTTCATACTGAAGTACCATGATATCCCCACAAGCCTGCGTCAACAAATGTTGATCAACATGAAGAGCCTCTTTGATCTGCCTGAAGAGACCAAACACAAGTACACAAGCCCAAAGCCCTACCGGAGCTATCACGAAAAATGCTCCGTCATCCCATTCTGTCAAAGCTTCGGCATCGACGACGCCCCGCTGCCCGACACGGCCAAGGCCTTCACTCATCTCATGTGGCCCCACGGAAACCCTTCTTTCTGGTAATCTTTCTTTCGATTCCTTTCTATTCAAGTTTGTAATGAAGTTCATTGCTCTAGTGCATAGACCCAGTCTGGATTTGGGAAAAGTAATAATTGATTTGTTTTTGTCATCATTATGATGTTAATATAATTTGCACAAGATAATGATAACACCAAGTTGATGCCCTATTTAATGCTTATCTTTGAAAAAGATTGAATTTAAGAGATATTCCTGGACAGCTTACACTGTATATCAGACTACATGCAATGCACATATAACCCATTCAGCAAATATACACAGTGAGTCGGTTTAGAAAATGCCACCTGAATCCACAGTTTGATAAGGAAATTGGAATAGTCAACACTCACCACCATTTTTCTATAAAAAAAATACAAAATATATATACCAAAAATATTATTAAATTTAAAAATTTGACTGATGATAGTGAGACCCTGAATTCGGTGAGCTCAAAGATGCTGGAACTGTGTTTTCTGATCCACAAGATGATTGTAGAGGGGTTTGGGCTTCCACAAAAGTATGCTGGGGATGTTGAAATGATGAACAGCTCTAGTAATTTCCGACTGATGAAGTACAGGGTTCCTCCAAGCAACAAGCACTCGGAGCCCTCTCTCGTACCTCATACAGACAAAAATACTCTCACTATTTTGTGCCAGAACGAAGTACATGGTCTCCAAGTTCTAACCAAACAAGGCAACTGGATTCAATTGAACATCCCTAAGGAAACCTTCGTCGTCATTGTTGGTGATCTGCTTAAGGTACCTAGATTATAAATTGTCTCTTATCTCACACACACTCACTCACATCATGATGATATTAGTTTTATTTGTTAGAAACTCTAACGATGAAATACACAAAATTTATCTAAATCAACTCTACAAGAAAATATATATATGTATATATATAAACATTCACGATGAAATATACTAAGATTGTTGCCAAATGTTGTAGGCATGGAGCAACGGGAGACTTCATGCGGTGAAACACAAAGTGGTAATGAGTGGAGACAAAGACAGATACACATTTGGACAATTTTCTTTGCCAAGTGAAGAGGCAAAGATTGAGGTGCCTCGTGAGTTGGTTGACCGAGACCATCCTCTTCGTTACGGTCCATTCAAATATGGAGAATACTTCAATTTCTTTACTTCAACTCTTGATGAAAGTGCACTTCAACTATTTGCTGGTCTTTGATCCCATCTTTATGATGCTAAGCATTCTGATTTTAGGGTTAGAAAAAGAATTACCAAGTGTATTTCATTTTGTGTGATGCAGATGTCTTTAATTATTAGTTTGTTATTGTCACATCAATCAAATTTAAAAAAAAAAAAAAAGCAGGTAAATGACTTAATCATTTGCACTGAAATAGGGGATTATAGGCAGATCTAATATGTCTAATCAATTAAATTTTCTATTATGGGATTTGAAAGATAAGTCTAATTAACTATGAGAGAAGTGAACATTGACTTCATCTAAGAGTTTCTGCCTTTTAGCATGTGGGGCACTTGGTGTCTAGTAATAAAGTTAATCAATTACAAGAAACAAATATATCAATAGGTTGATTAATTTTCATGTGACAAAAGAGGACGAACAAGTCCCTTGATAAAAAAAAATAATATCTTATTAGTAAAATTAATCCATAATTCTTATAATTTTTCTAAATAATTCAAATATCAAACTACTTAATAGATTAAAAGGAAAAATTCCAATATCACCTCACCATTAAAGATTTAATGGTGACTTAATTTTATATGTACATAATATGAGAAAATTACACAAGATAAGTCATTTTCAATTTTGCATTAACGATCTTGCTTGTATTATGTATCTGATAAAATTAGTATTCATAGAGATAAAAGATTGTCATATTAAATGAGAAAGAGAAATGTTGAAAATTTATCGATACAATAAAAACATTTTTTTTCTTGCAATAAACATTAAAAAAGAAAAAGAGAGAAAGGAAAAACCTTGCCAGACACCGGCGCTTACACTTTCGGCCCAATATTTAATTCGTCTCGGTTATATGGCCCAAGGATTAATGTGCCTCAGGAATCCAAAATTACTGATTGGCAAGCCCAACAAGATTAGTTACATCAACATGGGCTTATTATTGATGGCCGAAAAAGGCTTATTAGTTAATTTGAGTAAAATGACAAAAAAAAAAGTGACAAAAGAAAAAGACCAAAAATTACAAAAGTTCAGAAAAAATTTTAGGAATTGCCCCTATTTTATATCAAAATGACAAGCCTAACCATGACAGTTAAAACAGACGGCGGTCCGCTAATAGTCTCGCGCCGTTCGCCTAAACATGGATGACTCCCAGTTTACTCTTCAGCAGATTTGGGATCTGCTCTTCTCCGCCGGCTATGTTGACGCCACTAAACCCGATATGCCGTCGGCCGAGAAACTCACCGGCAGCGTCGCATGGTGCATCGCCGCCGTCAATTCTTCTGACTCCTCACCCGAGCCCAATTTTTCGCATGGGAGTATAATGCAAGTATCTCTCTTTGTTTTCCTTCTTCCTAATAGGAAAATCTCAATCAAACCAAGCCGATTCCCAATTTTTTAGGTTTTGATTCAGCTTCCAATTCCGGCGACCTCCAAAGTTGTTCGTCAACAAAATTGTCTGTGTGTTCGTTTCTGTCTTGTGTTCCGCACTCTCAGTTTTCATGGAAATTCTGGCTTTTAGTTCCAGAGCACCTCTTTCCTTTTTTTTTTTTTTTTAATTTGTGAATTTTCTAATAGAATTGACGATTGCTTATATGGGGTGTTCGGTGCAGAGAAAATGCAGAGTGCATTGAGGAAGCTTTACAACGAGTAGGATGTCCACACCCTCTTCGACTCTCTCAAATTCAAAATCTACACACTGAAGTTATTTTTCCTGTCATACGGTGGCTCGTGATGCGTCTTCGATCAAAAGAAGAAGGTGGTGAGGTAATAGACTATTGCTAAGTGATGCTTCTTTCTGCACCTTAAATCGTCACTAGGGATGCATTTTAATATGAACCCAGAGAATGATCATCAAATGATGTGAATTTGTGAACCATTCCGATAGTTTTGATGTCAATAACCTTCTAACCGCAGTGTTGCTATGTTAGTATTCCATTTTTGCTGATATTGAATAATAACTTAAAACTGAACGATATTTTCTAAGTTTACTTTTTTCTGTTTCCCGATTGCACTTCTGTGCTTGCTGATTTTTCCTATGGAACTATAGATTGCTCACTCTGAACATCCCAATGAAAAGGATGGGCAGCATACACGTCAGCAACTCATGCAGGAATTGGAGAAAACAAAATTTTCAATAAAGATGTTAAATGAGAACTTGGTTGTACTGGTAGGTGAGAATAGGTAGTTATGAAAATCTCGGTCCTTTATCATGTACAATGCCTCCATTTCCTTTTATATTGATCTTCTTGGATGTAGCTATAGTTTCTAAGCTTTTAACTTAAAAAAAAAAGGAATTTAGATAACCAGTTTCGTTTCTTAATTTCTTTATTTTTTGACTACTATACTTATATGTATGCACCCCAATTTCTTTTGTATTCCAGAATCACCGAAAAATGAATGTTATGAATGAGTTGGATCATTTAAAAGAGAAGATCAATAAGGAGGGTGCTGATGCTGCGGCACAGAAGTTGATCTCTTTAATGAAGTCATTGAAGGTAAACTGTTTCATGCATTTGTATGATATCTCAATATTTTACATGCTTGTGTGTGTGTGTTGGGGGGGGGGGGGGGGGGGGGGGGAGGGAGCTTGAATTTTTTCTCTTCTTTTCACCTTTGCTTGAATATTTGATTTGTGGTTTCTTACCTGACTGTTTGGGCTTAAAAATGAAATGTCACTGCTGTTGTGTTCTAATCTAAACACCATCCATACCATAGGATTTTGATATTTGTTTTTCCTTATGATATTTAGTTCAGGATCTTGAAAGTCAGGAAATTAATTTTTGCTCTAGTCGTGATGCTAAACACTCAGAGTTGCAAGCTGAGGTTAGAGAATTAGAGGCGAAAGTAACCAATGACTGCGATAGCAATAGCCTTTCAGATGGGCTACGCAATTCTCTGTCTAAAACACTTGAAAGACTTCATTTGGATAAAAAGGTAAATGTTTAATGGATTTTTTTTTCTTTCTCCCTTAGGCTTTTCATCATAACAGATGTTATGCTCTTTCCATTTCACCACTTTTTTCTTGCTAATATCCTCACATTCATCCTTGCTTATACCATTAATTCAATTGGTATAACTTAGAGTGTTTTTTCTTCTTGATAGGAACTTGCAGCTAGGCTGAGGGACATTGTAGCAATAAAGCGGCAGATTGATGACCTACCTTGCCAATCAGAGCTCATCCAGTATGTCGTTTGTTCCACCTTTCACTTTTGACATTCAGTATGACAATCAGAACTCATCCTTAAGTCTCTAACTGGCCAAAGCTGTGCATTGCTCTCTCGATGTTCCGCAAGTTTTTCCTTCCTAAAATTCTGGTTGGTCACATGATGGAAAGATGCCAATGTGGTTAAATAATTGGTTTAAATGTTAGGTTACATTGGTCTGCATTTCACACATAAGATTTCTCCTCAAAATAAGTTGTTTTATGAGAAGCTGCATATCGGGTTAATCTTCTATGCCATTCGTATAACAAAGGACTTTATTTCTCAATTACTCGGCAACTACTATTTGCCACTAATATAAATTATTTATTCAATTGGATTAACTCCTTGCCACAAGTGTATCCTCATATGAGAAATAGTGTGAATATGAAAGAAAATTCTAAACATTTCATGCACTGAAGAGATGACACATGGGAGAGAGGAAGACAATGTTTTACGTGTTTTGTATGGCTAGTTTGATAAGAATGAGAAGCATGATTTCCCTGAATATAACTTTTATTAGATATTTTCCCACTCCTTTTCTGCAGATATGAACACAGGTTCTCAGAACTGAATGCTCAAATCCAGGTTCATCAACTGTTTTTGGTTATTCGATTTGTCCATATAGATAATTATATATGAACTCTCATTATCATAGAATTTCCTTCCCCCCCCCCCCCCCCCCCCCCTCCTTTTTTTTTTTTTTTTCGAACCCCCCCCCCCCCCCCCAAAAAAAATATAAT
>JANHAO010013527.1:0-15806 GCA_026873985.1 Saraca asoca
AAGAAGGGACTTCCTCTTTATATAGTGTTGGGGACAGGCCATTGACAGGTCCAGATTCATTCCCCCTCAACTACCCGAATTAATGACCTTGGGAAAGGGCCCCAAATTCCGCTTCGAAAACAACTAGACATGGGGAAACAGAAAGACGGTTCCAGAAAGAATACGTTCGAAAGGAAAGCAAAGAGTCTCTGAACTCCAAGCACGCTGTGCGAACTGGGAGTTGAGGGGCTTGTGTTATATACTGAAAAAATGGCTCTGCGAGGACGAGTCCGCGGGGAAAGCCAAAGTGAATCCTCGCAAGAAGGTACTTCACCGCAAACGATAGCGACAAGCGCTCGCTTAGCTGTGATCTGGAAGCCACCCCCAGGCGACAGCACGACTGGACAAGCGACGAGTCCGAGGATCGACCCCGCGATCATTCTACTCGCGCTCGTCCCCCCCAGTGACTCTCGTGACTACTCCAAATTTGTGAAAGCCCTCACTAGGGACAACAAAGTATCTTGTCTGACACAATGACGAATGCAAACCTACATGTCGGCCTGGAGAGACCTACTTCCGCAGCCTACAATCAAATAGAGGTCTCTTCACCGTGTATGTTTATTTATTTGATGTGACACAACTGTAGCTTGTAATTAATTACCAGAGCCCATCCTTCCTCTATAAATAGGATGATATTGTTAGCAAAGGGAGGGGCTGAGAAAGATGATTCTGAACAATCATAATAGAAAACTCTCTACCATGGACGTAGGGTCCAGTAAATCTGGATTTAGCCAAACTACGTAAAAATCTGATGCCTTCTCCCTTGTCTCTTCTCCCACTTACTCAGTTGATCAACCCACACGTACACTAATCTAGAACAGGTCCGGGATCCCAAAGAATCCCTCATTGGCCGGAGTTTGGAGTGCTGACCAAAATCTGACGTCAACATGTTGTAAATAATGATGTGAGCAATTTAATGGTGCAATTGTTAAATACAGGAGCAAGCCTATAATTATAGTGGCTAAACAAATTATAGTATGCTTGATGAAAAAGATGACTGTTAATAGACTAGCTATGAAGAAGTATAAAGGCCATTTATGTCCTAAGGTTCAAACTATACTTGAGAAGACTAAGAATGAGAATGTATATTAGATTCCAGCTTAGGTAGGAGATCCAGATGGGTGCAAATTTAAGGTTGAATGTAGACCTTATAAAGTTGTTGTTGACTTGAAGACTGCCACCTACATTTGCAAAATGTGGGACTTGACTAGGATCCCTTGTAAACAGGCAGTGGTAGCATTGCATTACTAATAGAAACTCCAGGGACCACTCAAGAAGAGATCACCAAGAGCTTTTGCACATTTAGGGTAAACCTATCACATAGGCTAAGGCTAGAAGGATTAGAGAGGCTCTCCAACATTTATATCAACACATTTGGAGCAAGCATGAGGAGGATGACTTGGGGAAGTCAAAAGCCATAAGCATTGAAACCATGTCATCAAAGGGAGCCACCTAAGCACTTTTACGCCAACATGGAAGACACGTTGGCAACATCTTTATGCCACATGGAGTAACAAGTTGGCATCATTTTTTTTGGGCTGATTTGGGATGCTACATTGTAAGGGCTAAATGGTCCATTTTTGTTGCTTGTTTTTGGATTTTTTTTTGTAATAACTTAGGTTTATGTTTTTTTGGCTGAATTGGCCAATATTTTTTATTGGTCCCTGAAAAGATAAAAAAAAAAATTAAACAATCTTGCCCTTAAAAATATACTCGTTTGGCTTGGAGAGTGGATTCTTTCCTTTCAAGATTTTTCAAAAAGAGTTCTATTGGATGTTCAAGGAAATATTGGAGTAACAGATATGATTAGGAATTCAATTCACAGATTTATCAATTTAATCAAAGTTGTTGTCTTAAATAAAAAATGCAATGATGCAACAAAAATTAAAATTGTAATGCAACAAGATGGCAGAATAGAAAGTGCAAGAACACAAATTTTTAAAGTGGTTCAACTTAAACTGAATCCATAGTTTATGTATACATCCACTAAACGATCCTCAACCGGATTGTCACTTTCTATTACAAATCATAGGAATTTAACTGGGCTTCCTAAATGCCAGTTTACACAAGACTTTACACTAGGCTCTTGCTAACCTATAGATATAATTTTCACTACACCTTCAGTTAATTGCAATCAACCGTACAATTACAAAAGATGTAAAGGAAGATCAACCTTTTCCTTGTATCTCCAATTCTTATCAACCTAGGAATTACAATAGAAAATCAAGATTAGGGTAAAGAAAATAATATCGACAATTAAGATGTATATCTCAATTAGCTAGCTAAGTAATCTACACAGAATTTGATCCAAGAATTGTAATCAAATGTGATTTAGAGACGTATAGTTAGATTAGATGAAGCACAAAGGTTTTCTCTCTTTTCATGCTCAAAATGTGAAAAATTGATATGAGGTTCTATTATGAAATGAGAATGAAAAAGGCTATTTATAGATGTTGTAATTGACTTTCAAAATTTAACTAACTTTTTGACCTTGAATCGATTTGTGAATCAATTTGTAGTAGTTGCCAACTAATTAATCGATTAGTGAATCGATTTGCTTATGAAGATCATCAAGAACTTCTTCATCAAATTGATGCATGAATCGATTTAACCTTTTTTGTAAAAAGATCATGAAATGATTACTTAATCAATTTAGACTATTTTCAAATGTTTCAGTAAAACATTTTCAAAAACATTTTTTCATGAATCGATTGTTTAATCAATTCAAGTGCACTTCACAAGTTTTCTTGTATGAATCAATTCACACACTAAAAAAATAGTTTTTATGAAAAATTCAAATTGTGAAAAGCCATTTGAAAACATAGTTAGAAAATAATTTTTAAACTCATTTCAATTGATTTAATTCTACCTCAATATAACTATTTTTAGAAATTACTTGGATCAATTCTAATTAGATCACACTTATAAAAGATCCTAGAAAATCAATAAAGACATTAAGAGTATAGTTAGATCTCTTGATATCCTGAATGTCACTTGATCTGCTTTGCATTTGCAAAATGAACAAACACTCAAAGCATATAGTTAGATCGTGACATCAAATAAAATTATTTTTCAACATCAAAACTGAAGAAGATATATTGGCAAGGCTAATAATCTCCCCCCTTTTTGATGGTGACAAACAATTTTAGATAAGCAACAAAATAAGCATACAATGAAAAAAAATTTAAATGAAGGTTTTTATTTTTACTTCCTCTCAACTTTTTATTCTACCCCTTTTTGAGATTTTATCATTCTCCTTATCTGAGATTCTTAATTCTCTCTTCCTTATAAAAAAAAAATCTTGATACTTCTCCCTTATATCACTTACCTTACCTAAAATCCTATCATTCTCCCCCTTTTAACACATCAAAAAGTAATAATGCCTTATTAAAGTGTAATAACAAAGTTTAAATTCAAATCATACAATAGGGATAAAGGGATTAAGAATAGTTGTTAGCTTCATTTTGATACTAATCTCCCCTTGAAATAATGATTCTTTAAAATTTTTGACTTATTGTAGGAAACATTTTATTTTGCATGTATCATGTCCTGGATCGATTCATATATCCAATCATCAGAGTTTGAATTGATTCTAGCATTAATTCAGGGAATAGAACAAAAATTTCAAAAATTTTGGAACAATTACCAAAAGTTTAAAAAACTTATTGAATTGGTTCATCAATCAATTCATAGTGAAAAATTTTAACTTGTGAATAGATTCAAAAGTCGATTCAGAAACTCACAGAAAAACTAAAGAAGTTTGAATCTATTCAGGATTTGATGCAGAGAGTCTTGAAATCAATTTTCATGCTGTTTTGTTCCAAAACTCTTAACATTCAACATGCTTTGCAACAATAATCAACATAATACAAATTTTACCTCAAATTTCATATAATGTACCTGCAAAATAAACTTAGAAAACTCCAATGCCTAAGTTAGTATTTGCAAGATACAAAACAAACAAGCAAAATCAAATATAAAACTTAAAATCATAAAAAAAATACTTCAAGGTAGTTATTTGAGATCATTTCCAAGGGTTCTAACATCCCTAATTCTCTTGGAATGAATACAAACCGTTTTTCATCCAATGATTTTGTAAAAATATTAGTAAATTGAAATTTAGTTTGAATAAATTCAATAGAGATATCACCTCTTTGAACATGATCTCTAATGAAATGATGTATAATTTGAATGTGCTTTATTTTAGAATGCATGATAGGATTCTTTATCAGATTAATAGCACTAATGTTGTCACATAATATAGGAATTTTGTCAAATTTTAAGCCATAGTCTGATAGTTGTTGCTTCATCCATAGGATTTGAGCACAACAACTCCTAGTTGCTATGTATTCTACTTTAGCAGTTGAAAGTGCAACACTATTCTACTTTTTGTAGGACCAAGAGAGTAGAGAGTGACCAATAAATTGGCAGGCTCCACTGGTACTCTTCCTATCAATCCTATTGCCTACATAATCAACATTTGAATAACCTATAAGACTATAAGTATTGGATTTTGGATACCATAATCCTAAGTTTTTGGTCCCTAGAAGATATCTAAAAATTCATTTCATAGTAAAAGGATGTGATTCTTTTGGTTGTGTTTGATATCTTTCACAGAAACAGACACTTAACATTATGTATGATCTACTTGTTATCAAATAGAGCAGGCTTCCTATCATACCTCTATATAAAGTAGGGTTAACACTCTTACCATTTACATTAGAATCCAATTTAAGGGATGGACTCATAGGTGTTCCAATAGGTTTGTAGTTATCAAACTTGAATCTCTTGAGTAGCTCCACAGTGTACTTTGTCTAACTTAGCAATGTTCCATTGGTATTTTGCTTAATTTGTAGTCCAAGAAACAATGTTAATGCTCCAATGATAGATATTTCGAACTTACTCTGCATTAACTTAGAAAATTCTCTACACAAGGTGTCATTAGTAGAGCCAAAGATACTATCATCAATATATATTTGTACAAGTAAAATATCTTTTTCTTTTTCTTTTATGAAAAGTGTTGCGTCAACTTTTCCTCTTCTAATGCCTTTTTTAATAAAAAATTTACTTAGTCTGTCATATCAAGCTGTAAGAGCCTGTTTAAGACCATATAAGGCTTTTTGAAAGCTTATAAACATAATTTGGATAAAGATGATCTTCAAACCTAGGGGGTTGCTAAACATACACCTCTTCCAAAATGTACCCATTCAAAAATGTACTTTTCACATCCATTTGAAAGAGTTTAAAATTTCTTGAACAAGCATATGCCAACAATATCCTTATGGCTTCTAATCTTGCAATAGGTGCAAATGTTTTGGCACAAGAGTCCAAACTTGATTTCTTTTAAACTGATTCAACTCTTCATGCATAGCTATAACCCAATTTTCATCTATTAAGGCCTCATTAATGTTTTAGGTTCAAACTGAGACACAAATGCTAGGTAATTGCAAATATTCTTAAGATTGCTACGTGTTCCCATTGTGATGTTTCACCAATTATTTGATCCCTTGATGGCTTTGCATAAACTTCCATTATTTTGGAGTACAGGATTTTGAGATGTCCAAAATGACAGCATCAATTTCTTCTTTTTGGTCTATATTTGTTATCCTTGATTGATCTACTTTTTGGTTTAAATTTGAATTAGAGAATAGTTGATCTTAATCTTCTTCTTCACTGAACCTACCATCACTTAAAGTAGATTCATCAAAAATAACATGAATGGATTTTTCAATCTTCAAAGTCCTTTTGTTATATACAAAGGCTTTGCTAGATGAAGAATATCTAATAAAAATGGCTTCATCAGATTTAGCATCAAACTTGTCAAGGTTATCTTTGCCATTGTCATGAACATAGCATTTACATCCAAAAACATGCAGATGAGACATATTTGGCTTCTTTCCATAATAGAGTTCATAGGGGGTTTTATTTGAAATACGTCTAATTAGAACTCTATTCATTATAGCATGCAATATTTACTGCATCAGCCTAAAAGGATTTTAGAAGAGGGCTTTTAGTCAATATGGTTCTAGCCATTTCTTCTGAGCATTTATTCTTCCTCTCAACAACTCCATTTTACTAAGGAGTCCTAGGTGCTAAGAAATTATGGCTTATGCCATTTGTTTTCTAGAAACTAGTGAAGTCCTTATTTTCAAACTCACTTCCATGATCACTTCTTATGCTTATGATGGGATACCTTTTTTTGTTTTGAATAACATTTTCTAACATTTTAAAGGCTTCAAATGTGTGGTTTTTGTGTGATAAAAATAAGGTCTATGTGAACCTTGAATAATCATCTATAATCACTAAGACTTAGAGGTTTCCTCCATGGCTTTTGATTCTAAATGGACCAATTAGATACATGTGAAGTAAATTAAGAGGTCTTGTAGTTGAAATAATGTTTTTTGATTTAAATGAGGACTTTACTTGTTTCCCTTTCTGACATGCATCACAAATTCTATTTTTGGTGTAATACAATTTAGGTAATCCCAGCATTAGGTCCTTTTTAGAAATCTTTCCAATAATGTCCATGTTGGTGTGTGTGCAAGTCTCTTATGCCAAATCCATGAATCATCATTAATGCTAATCAAACAAGTGGAATCTAATTATGATTCTGAGTCTAGATTTATCATGTATATATTTTTTATACTTTCGCCTACAAGCTTAATCTATTTGTCTTTATCATTTATAACTAGGCATTTATTTGAGCTAAAGATTACTTGGTTTCCCTTGTCACAAACTGACTAATACTCAATAGAATATGCTGAAGAACTTCTACAAACAACACATCATCAATATAACAACTTGGTAGCTTACCAACCTTGCCAATACCTTTTACCTTTCCTTTAGCATCATCTCCAAAGTCACTTTACCTCCTATGAAAAGTGCAAGAGAGATAAACTTGTCCTTGTTTCCTATCATATGTCATGAACATCCATTGTCCAAGAACCATAGATTGCTTTTTTGTCTCCCACATACCTACAAATCAATAATTACACTTGCATTTGTGGTATCCAATAAATCTTGGGTCCACATTTGTTAGCAAGCATGGAAAAAATTTTAACAGAGGTAAGTACTTTGGATAGCCAAACTAATTTTTCCTTGGGTTTTAGTTCATATGTACCATTTCTGTAAAGACAATGCTTAATATGATGTTACCTTTATTTGTAGTAAAAGCATGTAATATTATTGAATTTTCTATTTAGCCTAGCAGTTTTAGAACTTCTCTTTGATGTCCTTTTGGTTTGCTATCTATATCCTAAACCAGTCCTATTTTGAAAACTAGTCTGATTTTCCAGCATATCATTAAGTCTCATTTTGCTATTTGTAAATCTTTGTAAAGCCTTGGTTAATGTGTCTATCTTAGATCTATAATTAGATTGATAATCATTCAAATCATATTCATTACTAGAATTAAGCTCGTGTCTAGAATAAAAGAAGGATTGATTTCTAAATACCTCATCTTTTTCATCAATTCTTGCCATGAGGTAGAGAAGTGCCTCTTCCTCTATTCCTTCTTCCTCTTCTGATAATTCTGCTTGCTCATCATCTAGAAATGCTAGGTTGCCCTTCTTGAAAGCTAGCTTTCTCTTCTTTCTCTCATTCTCAAGCTAGCTTAAAGTGACTAGGCTTTTTGCATTCAAAGCAAGTCGAAGTGTATGAGGAACTCTCTTGCTCATTTTTTATTTGATTTATCCTTTGTAGAATAATTTTCCTCTTTTCTTTTAGTAATTTTTGTAACTTCTTGATTAGCAATGCCATTTGGTCTTTTTCATCGGCTTTTTCATCAATTTCAAATTCCTCATCATCTATCTTAAATGATTTTGCAACCTTTAGTGCCAGGATCCTGTTTTTCTTATCATCTCCATTTTTCTTATACCTCTTCAGTTCCAGTTCATGCTCCTCTAGATTCCCATAGAGCTCCTAGATAGTTGGTATCCCTATCTTCAGTGATTCCTTAATGGTAGTCACCTTTGGTTGCCATTCTTTAGTAAGGGACCTTAAAATCTTATGCACCAAATTTACATTATCAAAGGTTCTTCCAAGTAACATCAAATGGTTAGTGATAGCAGTGAACCTTTGAATTAAATCTTTGATGGATTCATCTTCTTCCATCTTAAACATTTCACATTCAGAAACCAACATATGCACTTTAGATGCCTTGACCTTGTAGTGCCTACATGTGCAATTTCTAGAGTGTCCTAAATTTGTTTAGCTATTGTACAGTTTGAAATTCACTCATATTTGTTAGGGGAAGGTGAGTTGGAAATAATCCACTTGACCTTGGAGGCAAGGAGATGTCTCTTCCTTTCCTTCTTAGTCCATAATGATTTTGGTTTTGGTTTTACAACACCATTAAAGAGGGCTTGTGGAGGGTCATATCTAGCTTCTACTATATCCCACATATCAATGTCAGTTGCTTCAATGAAATCCTTAATTTTTTGTTTCTAATAAGTGTAATGATTTCCATTAAAACTTGGTGGCTTGTTTAAAGGAGGACATTCAGGTAACAAAGTAAAAACAAAATCCATTTTCTTTAAAAATAAAGAGTATCAAGAGCCAAAGTTCTGATACTAAATGTTGGTCTCGAAAAGATAAAAAAAAAGCTAAAATGATCTTGCCCTTAAAAATATACTTTTTTGGTTTGGAGAGTGGATTCTTTTCTTTCAAGATTTTTTAAAAAGAGTTCTATTAGATGTTCAAGGAAATATTGGAGTAACTGATATGATTAGGAATTCAATTCATAGATTTATCAATTTAACCAAAGTTGTTGCCTTAAATCAGAAATGCAATGATGCAATAGAAGTTAAAATTGTAATGCAGCAAGATGGAGGAATAGAAAGTGCAGAAAATAAACAATAGATGCAGATTTTTAAAGTGGTTCAACTTAAACTAAATCCACAATTTAAGTCTACATCCATTGGACGATGCTCAACCAATTGTCACTTTCTATTCCAAATCACAGGAATTTAACTGAGTTTCCTGAATGCCAATTTACACAAGACTTTACATTGGGCTCTTACTAACCCATGATATAATTTTCACTACACCTTTAGCTAATTGCAATCAACCTTACAATTATAGGAGATACAAGGGAAGATCAACCTCTTCCTTGTATCTCCAATTCCTATCAACCTAGAAATCACAATGAACAATCAAGATTAGGGTAAAGAAAGCAATATCGACAATTAAGATGTCTATCTCAATTAACTAGTTGAGTAATCTATACAAAATTTGATCCAAGAATTGTAATCAAATGTGATTTAGAGAGGCAGAGTTAGATTAGATGAAACACAAAGGTTCTCTCTCTTTTCATGTCAAAATATGAAAAACTGATGTGAGGTTTGTTGGCGGTGAAATTCGGTTCTACCATATTCCTATCAATTGAGATCAGTTCTTGAACCCCAAACTGCTTTCTGGTGAATGAAATGAGAGATGAGGAAGATAATGAAGATGGTGAAGAGGAAGAACAGCCAGGGCATGCAATTTTTTTAATGTGGTTTCGTTAAAACCAGGCAGTACTGGTCCCTACGTCCACAGTAACTTTTATTAATCTGAAAGAAATTCTACAGAATTTCAGCATTGTTTTCTCTATCTTGTTCTACAAAGATCGTCCTCCCCCTATTTATAATAGCTAGGAGGTTACAAATGTAATTTTACATGTTGTAAATAAGTTACATCAAACATTAAATGTACAAGACAATATAAACTCTTGTAAATCGACTTTTGTAGGTTGCTTTTTGTGGGTGGGTCCCTTGTCTGTGAGTTGACGTAAGCTTGTTTGGTGCTCCATCTCATTGAGCTTTCATCCAAGAAATGTGTTGCATCTCGTGAGCCATTTCTGGCTTGAGGGCGTTGTTGGCCTTTAATCAGTGAGGTCGAACTCACACTTGGTGAGGTGAGCTTGAGTAGGGCAGTTCATTTCTTGATGAGTTGGACCTTTAGCCTTTGGTTTCGTTACATCTCAACCTTGTAATTAGCAAGGTGGTGTCTACCAGGCAACCTTAGCAAACTGGACTTCTTTTGCTTGGAGTCAACTTCTGTCAAGCCTCTACTTGTCTATTTTGTGAGACTGGATTTTACCCATAGCATAAGTCCTCCAACTCTCGGTTCACTTTGCAAAATGGAAATTGTAATCTTGTTGAACAGTCAAAGTCTTTGCGCTCAAATTGTCATGTTGTCTTTCAGTTTTCAATCTTTCATTCCATCAAAGTCTGTGCACTCAAATTGTCATGTTGGAACCTTATTTTCTCTAGATCGATCGATCTAGAATAGCCAATTATCCTTTGGGTCCTTTATTGAACCCAGACTAGTTTATAAAGCTTGAGAAGCTCTTCTTACTTTTTTGTGGAATGGCCTGATGGATGCTTTAGTTAAGCCTACATTGTTTCTAGTGGTTCAGCTTCTAGTGAAGCACTTTGAGGCATGCATGGCCTGCTGTAGGAGATTAGGAGGCGTGAATGGCTTACTGCATGTGACTTCCCTGCATAACTCTTCTTGTTGGCTGTTGGGGAGTCTTATGTAGATCTTGGATTATTTCCTCATGGTTTTGCCATGAGATTTGGCCTTGCCAGCTAGACTCCTAAGCTCTTTTTGAATTGCTCTGAGCGTGAGTCAGGAAAGGAGCCACTGGTTAAGGAGGGCTATAAGAAGAAGAACATTAAGGAGCAATTGTGCTCATTGATACTCTGGCCGGTTAGCGTTCGTCTCACGGGGGCCAGCTCTCTCCTTCCTTATGAAAGTGATAGCTGTAGGCTTTATGCTTTAATTTTGTACTTCAAATCTTCTTATGTAAATTTACCTCATTGAATGAGGCCTTTTAATGAATGAGTTTTCTTTATAACTCTTGAATGTTGTATCTAACCTTTTGCATGTCGCAAATGATAGTGTAATTCTTTACACAAATCATAGCTGAATACCATATAGATGACCAATTGATCATATTTTTAGTTAGTAGTAAATTTGGGCATTTGAGTGCCTTATTGTCTAGATTGGCCACACGAGAGCTATGGGCATTTGGTCATATGAAAGCTGCGAGCATTTGGTCATATGAGAGTTGCACCTTATTGAATATGCCATAGCAATCTTGTTGCTCAGTGGGCGATATGAACTTGACTTTGCTAGCAATCTCGTTGCTCAATGGGACAATAATCTTGTTGCTCAGTCTCACAACAATCTCATTGCTCAGTGAAGTAGCAATCTTGTTGCTTAGCAAGATAGCAATCTTGTTGCTCAGTCCCACAACAATCATGTTGCTCAGGTAGGTAATCGAGTTTATTCTGTTACCATCATACCTTAGCGAGCTCATAGCTCTTTGTTGGATTTAAGTGTTTAATGGTGCTTCCGTGTGTGAGGTGTTGTCTATTTTGGAAGTATTAATGGGGTAGGCCTTATGCTATCTCACCCCCAGATGTTGTCTATTTTGGATGTATTGATAGGGTAGGCTTTGCACCGTCTCACCCCCAGATGTATCCATTTTGGATGTATCGACAGGGTAGGCTTTGTGCCATCTCACCCTCAGATGTATTTGCATGATTTTGTCCTATTGGGGTGAGGGTCATTGCCTTCCTTCTCCCCAAAAAGGGTGCCTCTGCGTCTCAACTGATCAGTCAAGAATGATATCAAATCAATATAGAATAGCTCTTTTTCTATACAATGTTTCACTAGAAAATTTAGACAAAAATTGAAAAGCCTTTCATTAATTTTAGTATAACATTACAAGATTAGAATATGGTTCTAATGGAAGGCTCTTGTTATTGATCAGTGATGTGTTGAGTCTGCTGAGCTTGTTGTCCGAAAGGTTAGACCACATAATGTCGCAAGCGACCTCTTTTGATGAGGTCTTCTATGGCATCTCTTAATGCCCAACATCTGAGGTAGTGTGTCTGACCTCATTGTGGTAAGCACAGAATCTACTTGACCCCCTAAATTTGTTGGGGGATCTCATGGACTTAGGCTTCCCAAAGTCTACCCTACCCCTTTCTGTAGCAAAGATCCTATCTTACGCGTCAGATAAGATGCTATAGCTTTCGTGGCAACCTCAATGCTGGGATCAGGTACCTTAGCCCTTTTTGCAGGTTGGTCGCTAGAATCGTTATTCTGATTCTCTTCACTCCTTTTTCTGCTCTAAGGAGCACTGGCCATCTCGCCTTTATGCCTGAGTTCCTTCATGCTGAAGGTTTCTATTGACATTGGAATTTGGTTCATGTGGAGAGTCCCAGATTCTGGCTAACGGGGGATGAGTTCTGGGATCCTATACTACTTCTGAAGTGCGAAGAGGAAAAAGGAGAGGGAAAAGCGCATCACAATATTTTTAACGTGATTCAACTAAATTCGGGTGGCACTGGACCCTACGTCCATGGTGAAGATTTTATTGATATCTTAAAAGATTATATATACAAGTTTCTGGCCTATCCCTTTCTTCTAACAATGCAATCCTATTTAAGGAAGGGGAGAATGAGACAAAATGATTACAAACTACAGTTGTATTATATCAAGATATAAATGAAAAAGATAGTAAAAGACTATAATCTGGCTATTGTAAGATGTAGGCTGTAGGGTGGGCCCCTCTAGTTGGCTGTGGACTTGTATCTGTAGGTATCTTCCGCTTAATGTAGTCTTACCATGTGGGTTATTCATCATCTCGAGCTAGGGTTCCTTACTCAGGGTCACTATAGGAGGTCATTGTAGCAAGCTCGGTGCCGTTGTAGTGAGGTGAAGAGCTTGAGCAGGATGATTGGCTACTTCACGAGCTGATACCGGGATGACTTCGCTATGTTACTTTCTGATGGAGAGCAAAACGAAGCTTACTGGGTGCCCTTGACGAGGCAAAGGGCTTGGCTTCTGCCGGGTTCAGGGCTCGTTCTTTTGAGGCTACTTTTTACTTATAACATAAGCCCCCCAAACTCTTGGTTTACTTTATGAATCAGGAGTTGCAAGTTTTCTGAGGCTCTATTGGTTCGTGCTTCCAGTTAGAGTCCTTGCTTGACCGAAACGTCATTTTAGACTTCTTGTCTGTCTTTTCATTCTGCTTTAGACTATGCTTTCTTCTGTTTGCCATTTTTGGCCGTTGGCGTGGCGTTATCGCTCATTTTGGGCCATTGGATGAAGATCAATTAGATGTCTTCTAGATTCTTCAAAGGGCCAAGTGGGTCTTTATATAGCTTAAGGAATTCCCTCTTCTATCTCAAAGAAGTTCGATGAAGGAGACTGATGAGCCCCCTGCATTTTGTTGGCTTTGCTTTCAACAAAGCTTGTTAAGGCATGGATGGTCTGTTGCAGAGTGTCGAGAGGCATGGATAGCCTATTGCACATGGCTTCGCCTCAAGATCTGTTTGGCGGGCTCCTGGAGAGTCTTGTGCAGATCCAGAATTACTTCCTCCCGGCATTGCTTGTGAGCTGCTGCATAGCCAACCAACTTCTTACGACTTTTTGATTTACTCTTGGTCTGGCTCAGGTAGATATGCCGAAGGGAAATAAGCAGGAGCAGCTGGAGGTTGCTGTCCTTCCTGTAGGTGAGAGCTCACTGATTGGTGGCCGACGTTCTACTTTTTACAGGAATGGTAGTGTCGGGCCTTTAAGCTTCTTGCCTTTGTTTCTACATTTCTTCTTTTGATGTAATTTTGCCTCATTAAGCGAGGTCTTTTCGCTGTATGAGCTTTTCTTTACTTGAATGTTATACTGAATGCTTCATGCATCACTGTATGTAAATTTTTTATGATTAATAAAATCTCTTTTTGGCTAATCGGTCATGCTTTACCTTTTTGGCTGCTTAATTTGTTGTGAGTGAGAGTGGGGTCACATGCGGGCTGCGCCCGAGAGATCTCATTTGAGCCATGAGAGTTCATCCGCATGAGAGTTATGATTTCTTATCTACATGCTAGCTGCGGGTGCTCAGTTGCATGAAAGCTGCAACGATTTTGGTTCAACATCCTTGTGCTGTAGTGGGTTAGTGGCCTATCAGTGAATTTGAGCGCATCGTTGAGGTAGGCTCTGGGGCCGTCTCACCCTTGATCTTATTTTGTTGTGGCGAGGTGATAACTTGTCGCCAAGTAGGATTGCATGTCTGTACCACAGCAAGCTCATTACTCAGTTTCACAGCAAAACTGTTGCTCAGTGGGACAGCAAGCCTGTTGCTTAGTCTTGTAGCAAGCTCGTTGCTCAACCTCACAGCAAGCTTATTGCTCAGCGAGATAGCAAGCTCATTGCTCAGCCCCACAGCAAGCTCATTGCTAAGTGAAATAGCAAGCTCATTGCTCAATGGTCAAGGAATTCACTCCCTTGGTCGTAATTCATGAGATGTGGCTTGCTTTAGATGTATCGATAGGGTAGGCCTAGCGCCATCTCACCCCCAAATGAATCCTTGCAATGACGGAGTGAAAACTTTGTCTGGACAATGCTTGGCCAATTAACAACTTACATTGATTCAGCATATGATAGTTGATACAACTTATCACCATTGATGGCAAATAAATGTTACAAGATTAGAATATGGTTCTGATAGAGGGCTTAGACTCTTGGGCGGTAATTCGTTGAGCCTGTTGAGCGTGTTGTCCAGGTGGTCTCACCACATAATCCTGTAGTTGGCCTCTTCTGATGAGGTCTTTGATGGTGTCTTTTAGTGCCTGACATTCTGAGGTGGCATGTCCAGCCTCATTGTGGTAAGCACAAAATCTGCTTTGGTCTCTAAACTTGGTGGGTACCCTCATTGGTCTGGGCTTTTTGAAGTCCTCATTGTTCTTTTCCGTGATAAAAATTTTATCCTGTGTATCGGATAGGATGCTGTAGTTTTTGAAGTGACCTCCAGGTCGTTAAGGCTTCGCCTTCTTCGTGAGATGCGGAGTGGGGTTGTCATGGCTCTCACTCCCCCTCTTTTTGCTCGTGGGGGGACCACTGGAGTCTGCTCTGTGCCTGGGCTCCTCTGTTCTGAAGGTTTCTTCCCATCTTATTTGTTTGGTAGCTTTCTCGTAGAATTCAGTGAGGTCTCGAGCTGGGGACTTGTAGAGGCTCCTGTATAGTTTTTCATCTTTGTGAAGTCCTACTAAGATTGTTGCTAAGATACTTTCCTCAGAAGGGTTTTTCACTGAGTTTGCTTCATGCCTGAATCGAGCTATGTAGTCTTTGAGTCACTTGCCCTTGCACTGGAAGATCATCACGAGTTGGCAAGGAGGCACAAGCTATTTCTTTAATGCCCAGTACTGATCAACAAATTTCCTTTGGTACTCTTCCCAACTATTAATGTTACAAGCCGGGAGGCGCTTGAACCATGCCCGAGATGTTCCCCCTAATGTGGCAGGAAAGATGCGGCATTTCACCAGGGGGTCAACTGTCTGGAGGTCCATCTGGGTATTGAACGCATCCAGGTGGTCGCTCCGGTTGTTGCTCCCATTGTATATCAGGATCACGGGCACTTTGAGCTTTTGTGGGAGAGGTCGTGTCTCGATCTCCATAGAAAGTGGAGAGCTTTCCTTGCGGTGAGGCTAGTGGCTTTGAGCTTGCGGATGCTCTTTTAGCCTTCGAGCCTGCAGAAGATTTCCTCCATTGTCCGGTTCTATGCCTCAGATTGAGGGGTGGAGCTTCCTGCTCGTTGCAAGCTCCCCAATTGTTGATTATCATGATCTTCGTGAGCTTCTCTTTGAGCCTCTCTACGAATCTGCTGAAGCTGTTGATGTAAAATTAGCAAGCGCAAACCCAACACAAGATAAAAAGACCACTTTGGATGGACCTCTGACTCGTGCCAAAGCCAAGAAGTTTGGATTAAGCCCAATAAC
>JANHAO010013528.1:0-15793 GCA_026873985.1 Saraca asoca
AATAATAGTACTTAAATTAACCTAATTGAACCTACTTTCATGGTTTAAATTAATTTAAGCCCTTTAAGATCAATGCTAACTAATTTAATCCTAAAGAAACTTAATTTACTTTCATGATTAAAATTCCCTTATTCAACTGTTAAGGTTCTGGCAATAATCTTCTCCTTTCGATACTCCAACTATCTACCTAAGATCAGATAAAATGATGGCCAAACATTTTCATCAATTACTTAGCAGGCATAACAATTGAATCAATTAATACCAGGCAATTATAATAGAAAATCAATCAACAGCAGCAAAAGACCATAATTGGATTATTTTCAATCCTAGAATGAAAATCTACTCACACATATGGGAAATAAGAATCAAATTCATTATCATTGAAAATTTCATAATATTCAAAACAATGCGGAAAAGTAAAGATGAAGATTAAAATAGAAAACCAGAAAGTCAATTGATGAAAAGAAAATAGAATCTTTTCAAGAACTTCAATCTACAAGATTATCTCTTAATCAACTCAAAAAAATGCCTAAAAATAGAAAGCCTAACTAAACAATATCAAAACTATTAAAATGGCTTCTTCTAGTTGCACAATAATAGCTTATATAGCAGGATAACAGAGGCCAAAACATAGCTATGTTTGGTGACACGGCTAGCCTATGTTTCACACAAAAAGTTACTGAGAAATGCACCAAACACAGCTGTATCCTAGGATACGGCCAGGCCATGTTTGGTGCTGGCTTCTTCGATTTTCTTTGCTTCATTCACAACTGCATTGTGTTCTTTACAAGGATCCTCTCTTAGCTTCTTCTTAATCCAAATGTGCTTCAAACTTCTGCTTTCACCCTCCTTTCCAAGCCTCCTTGCTATCCTACAAAGAGAAATATAGACCACAGCAGTACTAAAGAACAAAAATACTAAACTAAAATAAAAAGAGCAGAAAAATCATAAATTAATAATAAATAAAGAGGTAAAAATCAACATAATAATATGCATTTTGCTCGTTTATTAGTATGCGACCTCGCACTCATGCATGTGACCCACTCTTCGGCACCATATGCATGCAGCCAGCTTCTAAGTCCATGCATGTGACCTACTCTTCGGCACCGCATGTATGTGACCTCATGCTCATGCATGTGACCTACTCTTTGACACCACATGCATGTAGCCAGCTTCTAAATCAATGCATGTGATTTACTTTTTAACACCGTATGTATGCGACCTTCCACTCATGTATGTGACCTACTCTTTGACACCACATGCATGCAGCTAACTTCCAAGTCCATGCATGCGACCTACTCTTTGGCATCGTGTGTATCTGACCTCACGCTCATGCATGTGACCTACTCTTTGGCACCACATGCATACAGCCAGTTACATTAAATCCTTACAAGTGACTTAATGCTCGTAGCTCTCATGTGACCTAATGCTGGCAACTTGCATGTGATTTCTCTCTAGGCACAGCTCTCATATGACCTACCTATAAACTATTCATTGACGAATAAGGCACCTCGATACACAACTCATTACTCACTAAGAAGCATTGCCGTTGGTTATTCAAATATCTCATTTTACTGTAATTTGTAGAAAGTCATACTATCATCTGTCATGTGTAGAATATTCAAACACAACACAGCATGTAAGAATCATGAAGAAAATTTCATTCATTAAAAGCTTCATTCAACGAGGTAAATTTACATCATCAAGATTCAAAATACAAATCAAAATGAAAGAAGCCTACAACTATTGCGTTATGGAAAGAAGACTATTTCCTAGGAGATGAACTCCAGCCAGCACCAGCAAAAGGGCCAACAAACATGCTTGCTCCTCAATCTTCTCCTAGCCGCCCTCTTTGGTTTAGAGCTCCTTTCCAGCACACCTTTCCCCCCAAAGCTGAAAAGTCAACAAATGTGGCTGTAAGAGCAAAACCCCACAGCATCACTGTGAGGAAATAATCCAAGATCTATACAAGATCCTTCAAAATCATCAATGACTGATTGCCTATAAAAGCTTCCTATGTAGCAAATCATACACGCCTCATTAGAAAGGCACATCATCAGAAAAATGGGGGGCTTATCTGAGGCACCCCTCAGTTCACTCAATGAAGAAGGGAGAAGAACTTCCCATGCCTTAAATAGACTAGCCTGGTCTCACATAAAAGTCCAGGAGAATGTTCCAACTACTTCCATTAAATGCTTCAGAAGAAAACGAGGCAGACTCGCTAATGGCTATGAAGCACGTAAGTAGAAGGTATGGCTTGGATCAGATGAAACAATAGGGTTACTTAAGATTTTAACTGGGCGGTAATCTATGAAAGAAGCCCTTTACCAGAAAAAATTGTTTTTAACTCCTAACCTGTGAAGCGAGCTGAGAGTTAGGGGCTTATGTTATAGACATTTTCCAGTTCTGTGAAATGGGCTGGCAAAAGCCTGACAGCAGATCAGTCTACGTGAGAAAAGAGCTAAGCTCGCTAAATTACCAGCTGCATGTGCACAAAGCGAGATAGAAGGCCCCAGCTCACTAAGGGACAAGTCCTGGCTTGCATAGTTAGCAACTCACTATACGCGAGCTCGCCTTTGGCAACGCGAGCTCGTGAAGTTCATCCTTGCTAACCGAAGGCCAGTAGTGACCTAGCATGTGGACACAGTGTCATGCTTAGCAACGAATTCGTTAAAGGTACACTTGAAGTAGGGACCCTCTCAGACTTATTTCATGGGACCAGTCTATAGGAAGCAGTGCATAAGGCCAACCCGCAGAAAGCAAAACTTCAGAAGTCAACTAGCAACCTGCAGAAGCCATTTTGTAGTAGTTTAGGCTATCTTGTATATTTATTTTGATGTAATAGCAATACAAATTATGTAATTACAATTATAACCTTCATAGCCTCTATAAATAAGATGAGGAAGATCACTATAAAACAGGTGGGAAAATCGCATATAGAAACTTTGTAAAATTTTCTCCAGATTAATAAAACATTACTATGGAGGTAAAGACCAATGCCTCCTGATTTTGGCCGAGCCATATTAAAAACCTCTCTATCTAGTTGCTGTTCTTCCTCTCCTTTCCTTTGTTCTTCATTTTGTTCAACTAGAAAATAGTTTGAGTCCAAAAGAGCTTCTCAGGTTGGCTGGATTTTTGCTGAACCAAAATCCATCATCAATAACAATAAAAAAACATTTACCCATATAAGTGGTTCAGAACTACTCAGGATTTGTTAATGGGTAATGTTAAATTTAGATGGTAGAGCCATCAAAAAACATAAAGCTCCTAATTGTCCCCTTTGAATCTGCATCGCCTCAATACCCTTAGTTATAGGAATAAAAGCATTCCACTATTCAAAGTGATGATTAACATCAAAATATATTTATGAAATATTTTTTCCTTTTTCTATCAAGCTAAAACAATGATACATATAAATTGTATATTTGATGCAGATTATTTTTTCCTGAGTATAGCCTCTCAAGGAAAGTCCACAAGGCTTTGACTGTTTGGCAATAAACAATATTATTCTTAACTTCACTTGCCAAGGTATTACATAAGAGGCCAAACAAACGTCGGTCTTCTACCATCCATTTAACTTTGGTTCTGCCTGTAGGAGGATCTGAAGTAAAGTGATCTACCTTTACAATCCCTTTAAAGAAGTATTCAATAGCTTTTCTCCAAGTAAGATATTGTCAACCTTTTGCATCCAACTTCTGGTTAGTAATTCTAGTCGATATTGGGATCAAATCTAAAAAAATGATTTTTTATTCTGATTTTTCTTCATCATAGAGGTTAGATTTTTGTTTTTGGTACACAAATCAAAAGTGGGGTTAGCCATCACAAATTATTCAACCAAAAAATCAGAAAAAAAAATAGCATCATAATTGTATAAAAAATAGAAAAACTACAGCAAAGCTTTTCAAACTGAAAATCTGACCACACAGAGAGGTGTGCCAGCTACCAAAGAACCTAATGAGGAAGTGTGCCACTGGAAAGTGCCTCACACACTACCATGCATTGTTGGTGTTCTATGCTTGTGGTCCTTACGCATCACTCATAATAGAGTGTGTGTGCTACACATGCTTCTAAACAAATTTGATTTTTCATCAAAATTGATGACTACCAACTGCCATAGATATTATATCCAAACGCTGGATACTTACTGCTAAACATGTAATCCAAAAATTGCTACTAAATAAAAGCTGTCATGACTCACGGCATCAAAATAAGAAATAAAGAAAATAAGGAAGAGAAATGATAAGTTTTGTTTGGTTAGGTTGTGAAGTGGGAAAATATCTAGGATTTAGAAAGCTTTAGATACCACGTTAAGAGAGAGTGGGAGAGAGAAGATATTATGAAGATATGCTCACCAATGAGTCAGGCATATATATATATTTATATTGAAGACATGTACATAAAATAGAGTCCTAATAGGTTTATGATTTATTGACCTATATAAATTTATCATTTATTCTATATAGGCTTATCACTTATCTAATCATAAGCTTATCAATTTAACCTATTCACTAATAGAGAAAAGACGTTAGTTTTTCCAATGATTAAGAAAAGACATCGTTGTGATGTTTTTACTGATTTTTCACATCGATTCATAACTTAATCGACATTTTAACCTTTTTAAAAAGTTATTTCACGCTCTCTTTTTTTAATTAAAGAAAGGTGTGTAAAAAAATTCAAATAAAAAAAATATGAACTATATATATAAAACCAACATCATTTCTTATTTTACATATCAATTAAAAATCCACTATAGATGTTTCTAATCTATAATGTTATTCAAATAGATATCAATCTCTAAACCGTCTTGACATGTGTGACATAACCGACATATAAGTATGTTTCAATCACAGTGCCTGTTTAAAAAGAATGATGCTTATGGTTTAGTTTGGGTTTTGTTTAAGATTTATAGCAGTAGTGAGGAAGCAGCCAGATTGAATGAGTGTGGAAATCTAAATATGGCTTATGAGAAAACTGAAGAATTCTGTGAAGGGCTATATCTATTAGAGACAAACTTGCAGCTTGGCTGCCTTGATGGCATTTTCAGCAACTTCATATTCTTCAACGAAGCAACCATATTTGACATCTAGCAAACTATTGAGGCTGCATGCGGCTATGGCCCTGAAAGAGGTAGCGATTATTAATTAGGTCTCTTGGATAATTAGCATCATATGCTTACGAGAGATTGATGATTTGAATATTGTTCAATTAATAATTGAGAACCGTGGATTGTGTGTGTGTGTGTGTGTGTGTATATATATATATATATATATATATGCAGGAAACTTCAATGTTGCTGATCACATGCAGGCTGATAATGATGAAAACAGTGCACAGAAAGCTATCAACCATATTCTATTGGGGATTGGTTTAGTCATAATGCAACGTTATTATGTTTATCGCTTTGATGCGTGGATATAACTATACTGCTATTAATAAAATTGTAAATAAATACCATCTTTGTGAAGTAAAATTATAAATAACTATGATTATGTGGAAGATATTGGAACAGGAGTATGTACTGTGATCTGAAAATGCTTTAACACGTGTTATCATTATTTGTACATTTTGTGCAATTGAAAAGGTTGCTAGAGTTGTATACGTTTATGATGTGTCTAGTAATGATCACACACTTGATAGTATACAGCTTTATTGATGTTAAAATAAAAATGGAGGATTTTATTTTTACGACACGTGCCTCTCATACTCCCTCGTCTTCAAAATACACAATTTCTATTTTTTAATAAAATATATAATAATTGTTTTTAACTACATTTATAACTTAAATATATGAGAAAATTTTTGATATCTCCTAAATTTTAATAAAATTATATGAATCTCCCCTATAATTTTAAAATCTACTCAAGTCTCTCTAGAAACAAGAGAGAGAGAGAGAAACACACTTTGACATCCCCTGAGTTTTAATGAAATTATGTGGACTTCCTCTTTAATTTCAAAACCTACTTAGACCCCTCTTGAAATATAAATGCTATACTTAAATGAAAATTTAAGTTTTTATTGAGAAATGATAAAAAAAAAAAAAAAAAGATGATTACACAGTTCAAATACAACAATATAGAATATTTTAAGTATTTTTTAATCAAAGATATACTTTGATAAAATTCAAACGATTAAATATATGACTGATTGAAAAAGACAATTTTGAAGTAATTTTAATGTTTTTTTAGTCATTTTAACTTTAATCAAAGCATATATTTAATCATAAAATATTTAAAAATCTTACATTATTTGATTTGAATTTATAATCATCTTTTATCATTATTTCATTGTAAAAAATTTGGAATTTGAGTTTTCAAGAGAGATCTATATATGCTTTAAAACTAGAGAGGAAGTTTGCATAATTTCTTTAGAACTCATAAAAAGTTAAATTATTGTTCTCTAAAAAAATGTTTTACTTAAACTCAAATTTGAATTTTTCATCAATGATATAATGAAAAGTTGTGATTATAGATTTAAATCAAATAATGTAAGATATTTTAATATTTTGTGATTAAAAATATATCCTAATTAAGCTCAAATGATTAAAAAAACATTATACTTACATCCAAATTTTATTTTTTCATCAGTCATATTGTAGCCATTTGAACTTAATCAAAGTATATATTTAATTACAAAATATTTAGAATATCTCATATTGTGAAATTTGAATTCTATAATCATCGTTTTTAGATGGAAAATTCAAATTTGGATTTATATGTAACATTTTTTTCCTATTTTAGAAAAGGACTAAATAGGTTTTGAAACTAGAGGAGAGATTCGCGTAATTTCATTAAAACTTAAGGGAATTTGAAAGTACTTTTCTCTAAATATATGAATATGTTATAGTAACACAAGTAAACTATATTATGATTAGTATTAATAATTAATAATTTGACTATCATTAACTGTGTTTTAGCTCCTTTTATATTCTAGTGGTAGCCATTGACTCTACTTACATTGGTTGTGATAATTTTGGTTAGAGCTTGAAGTTATATAAATAAATATGTTCATTTTGTAGCTAAACAACGAGCTAATATGCATGAAAATATCTGCTCATAGAGTGTTTGTTGTTTTACTAAACAACGAACTTACATTGGTTGCATGAAATCAGCACAGCTTTGGGTTTCTCCATCACCTCGGACGGGGGTAAATATTTGGGTAGACATGCTCTTCAGAAAAAAAAATCATCTTCTAAAGTGGGACAAAGTCTGCTCCCTGAAAAGATCAGGTGGCTTTGGCCCTAGACATGTCTCAAGGATACAAACAAAGCCTTTATGACTAAAGTTGGATGGGGTCTTATTAATAAAAAAGACATCTCTGCGTTTGAGTCTTGAGAGTAAAAGATTCTTGGGGCTCTGACTTTATTCCTCAAATTTGCAATGTGCATAATAAAATGAATATTTGGAAGCTTAAGGTTGTAGTCCAGAATTGGCATCATGTCTTGGATGGCATTGCTTGGAATATTGGTAATGAAGAGCATACTCCTTTTGGAAGGATAGATGGAATCATGAGAAAGCTGTTCTGCAGCTTTTCTGATGATGAGCTGAACAAAAAAGTTTCAGGCTATGTGGCTCTTGTTGGTAGTTTATGAATGTTCGTAATTTTTCAAGTCTTACATTGCCTAGAAGAAATAAATGAAAACCTTAAGAGGGTTTGCTTATGGACTTTCCTTAATAATCTTATATGCATTAAAAATAAAAATAAATTATTGAGTTTAAATTGGTGAATAAATACTTTCTTTTTATTATTATTTCAGAATTTAAAATTCTAAAAAGACATAATTATTTCTAATAGTTATTTCGTGAGGAATCACATTTGTTCAATAATTATAAATATGACTTTCTACTAAACTATTTTACTACTTCATATTAGAGAGTTTTGAGATTTGTTGTATCATGGGAGCATAAAAGTCTTTAAGAAAGTATAATACACACCTCAAAATTGTTTCCTCCTTCCTCTATCTTTCATCTCACCATTTTCTTCTTACTTCATCTTACTTATTACTATTTTTATCATCATTACATCTCTATAATTTTTTCTAGCAATCTAAAGGATTTTATGGAAACAATTTTCAAACCATATGTTTGAAGAAGATGAAGTTTAGACATGATGATTGATGTTATTTCGAAGAAGATGAAATCTACAAAATTTTATTGGTAATGACAAGCCAATCAGCAAATATATGTGTGTGTATGTGTGTGTGTTTTCCAAATAAGTCATGTGATACCATTCAAATGTACTATAATTGGAAGAGGCTAAACATATCGATGGCAAAAAGGAATTAAAGTAATGACGACAATTGTGGTATTAAGAATTCATAACACAATGCAGTCCTTCATCCTACGTTACCAAATAAGTTAATATGTATCTCCATCTTGGCAATTTATATTACCAATGTTGCACTTAAAAAATAAAACCTAATAATTTGTCAAAGATTTGGTGTCATAAGCTATAGATAAAGTCAATTCTAATCTCTAAAATAGAGAATAATCATTATTTACTTGGACATAGGTTGAAAGGATTGATTATCCTATGTTTTAATATTCATTATTTATTATAGATCTATTACTAAATATTTCTATAATCTATTCTTGGATCTAGTTTTTTTCCTCTTCTCTTATAATGGTTCAATTGTTGTTGGAATGGATGACTGTATAATATTACATATTAATATTAGATAGGTTTTATTTATTGCACATGGAGAAAGCTTTGCTTTGCAGATATAATTTGCCATCCATTTAATTGTTATAAGTATAGCATCTTGATTTGATCAAATAACTATGATTAAGAAGTTGATATTGGTGATCAATGGACATGATGATTCATGTATAAGAGACATGATAATTTATATTTAATAGATATGATATTTGTGCGTAAGAGACATGATAGTTCATGTTTAATAATTATGATGGTTCGTGTGCAAGTCATATGATGATTTTTGTTTAGTAGCCATGATAGTTTGTGTGCAAAAGATATAATGGTTTATGATCAAGAGATGCTATGATTCATATTTAATAATTGTGATAGCTCATGTGCAAAAAAATATGATGATTCATGTGCAAGGGATACAGTGGTTCATGATTAAAAGAAATGATGATTCATGTGTGAGGGATATAATTATTCATATTTGAAAGACATGGAGATTCAAGAATTTAATCAATTCTTGAATTCAATC
Organism: Saraca asoca; assembly: GCA_026873985.1. Lineage (NCBI taxonomy): Eukaryota > Viridiplantae > Streptophyta > Magnoliopsida > Fabales > Fabaceae > Saraca > Saraca asoca. The sequence goes on from JANHAO010013528.1 coordinate 9,173, forward strand.
ACATTGCATCAATTTCCCATTTTGAAATATTGTATTTGGAATTGAAATATTGTATTTGCTTGATTCCAAAAATATAATAATCCTTTTTATTTTGTTAGAATGATAGCAGGGATTATTTAAGTTCTTACATTATTTTTGAAGTCTTATTCAAGATAGTTTGGAAAGATAGATGCATATGAGGGGATGATAAACAGTTCCATCAATAATAAGGTATCAGGTACTGCATACTTTCATTTAACTCTTGAATTATCTAACATATGAAATTATGAATTAAAGTATTTATAAAGAAGTCTTGTATCTAATTTAGAGAAAAAAAATTAGATGAATTATGTGGTATCACATAATATGTCATACATTACATGAAATTTAAAAAATAATATTTAAAAAAAATATAGCTAACTAGATGTGATAGAGAACATGGATATTATTTGTTATTCTTGATATATAAAAGAAAATTTTGTGAATATGATATATGTTATTTGTTTTTTCTAAGGCACTAAGGAATGGCATATAAGTCTAATTTTATAATGATGTCTCATAGTTTTGAGCATAAGAATTATATTATTTGATATGTGAGAAAGCATCATGGAATTAATTATGTTTATATATAAAGTATATTCATATTAGTTATTGGGACAAGTTTGTTTTATGTGAATGATGTTAAGAAATATTTTACCTTCAAGATATGATTTTGATAAGGTAAATGTTATATTAAGAATAAAAGTGCAAAAGCCTATCCATAAAGTTGTTTCATTATTTGAGAAATTATTCTATTTTACAAACTAAGTTGAAAATTATTGAACATTAGTTGGCTAAAATTTGGAAGGCCTTTCAGAAGTTTATATGTTGGAGATAAGAATCCCCCTTATAAGTTTTCACACAATGTTAAATTTCTTATCTGATCCATTGTGACAAAGGAGCCATTTCAAGAATGGATGTATGAAATTCATTTCTTTGTGAAAATTGAGTGTGGAAACTTATAAGTAGTAGACAAAAAGAAAAATGGTTATAACTATATAAATAGAAAGGAGATGTGGTTACAACTAAAATCAATCATATCTTTGTATTATGTTATTGAAACTAATATATGTCTAAATGATTGGGAATTTTATCGTGACGAAGTCTAGACATATTAATTTAATACATATATTTGATATTTGATTTGTAAAGGTATAATCATAAGGCTATATAAAATCAATATAAACTTGGTGGATCTAGATTAATAAAAGGCTCATCATAGAGTTGATGATGGAAAGCTTTTCTTTTGAGAATAGGTTTAAAACCATTAAGATTAGACACCAATAATGATAACTCAACTTTGAATTAATAACCTCTAGTTACAAAGTTCAATGGGTAATAATAAGTCATTGACATGTGTCTGCTAGCACTAGCAAACACAGTTTGAAATTAACTAGTGTTATTTATTGTGTATAAATAATTGTGAGTTTTGGACTCATAATTAAGTTATTAATCAAATGTATGAAGCAATGGGGACATAAATGAAACTTCAAATTTAAAAGCATTGAAATGGTGCCCTTTCAATAAGAGAATTGGGATCTTTTTTGTAAATGTTTATAAAGAACAAGATAAACAAATGGCCATAATAGTGTTAAACCAGTTATAAACATCTGACTAAAATTAAGTAGGTATTATATGTATTATATTTTCAATTTTAGCAATAAAAGTTGAGCTTCAATTTGCAGTCACCATTGGCTCTATTAGAATTCTAAGATACATACATTAATTAGAGTTTTAAATCAAGAGATACCTTCTTGTATTCCTAATACTTGTTTATGTGAAAAGTTAAGTATAAATACCAACATTTTAAACTACTAAGGAATTTTTAATAGTTTATGAATGATGGTGATTTTTTAAATCCTGCATTGTCTAGAAAAGCTAGTGCTAAAGGGTATAAATGAAAACCCTAAGAAGGTTTGCTTGTGGACATTCCCTAAAAATCTTATATATATTAAGAGTTAAAGATAAGCTTTCAAGGATAAATTGGTGATCAAATAATTTTTTTATTATTATTTTAGAATTTAAAATTTTGAAAAGACATAACAGTTTCTAACAATTATTTTGTGAGAAATCACATTTTTTCAACAATTATAAATATGGTCTTCTACTAAACTATTCTACTACTTCAAAGTGGAGAGTTTTAAATTTTGTTGTATTATGGAAGCATAAAAGCCTTTAGAAAGTGTAATACATGCCTCAAAACTATTTCTTTCTTCCATTATCTTTCATCTCACCATTTTCTTCATACTTTATCTTACTTTTTCTTGTTACTTCATCTCCATAATTTTTTGTTAACACTTCCTTCAAGTAATTGGATTATGACAAGTTAGGAAAATTGGATCTAAGCATATAAAATATGTTGATCATTAACATCAAGCGTGTGCACCCAAAATTTTAAATTCTTTCCCAAACTTATATCATTTATTTGCATATTAATTCAAATGCAAGGTAAATTTAAAACAATGATTTAAATCATACCTTCCTAAGAGCTATTCTTGAAATCCTTGATCTTCAATGTTAAGTTTAAACTCTAAGCAATTCCATGAACAAGCCTCACAATCAACTCCTTCGGATTTAATTTCCAACACTAATGATAATCTACACAAACTATGTTGATTCAAAGATTCTACGAAGTTCTTGTAACTCTTGGAATGGATATTCAACCACTAAGCTTAAGAGGTGCTAGCTTTCCAAAGAGTCAATATTCACTAAGGCATGGTTAAGTGTTTGAATGTAAAGAGATGATGAGTGAGATCACAAAGAGAATTGATGCAGGCTAATACTCTTATGCTTTCGATTTGGCTTCTTCCCTCTTTAAATAGAGGAGTTTGGAACACAAGCAAGAGTGAGGAGGCTTCATGAGTGATGCACAAGCTAAGGCAATCCCTTGTTTGTGTCATCCACTTAAAGTAGCCATGTAGCCATTTGGGTCCAAACAGTCCATACTCCTTAGCTTAATGCTCTTTCCTATGTGTCCAACAAGCCCAAATGCATGCTTATAAGTCTATACTCATAAACTCTCTCTTTTATAATCATCCTCTAAATATTTGAATTAACTTAGTACAATTTATAAGTAAGGAACCATTCCTCTATTATAAATCTCCTTTAGTATTAATATAAATGTTCCCTATTTTTTAAATAGCAATTATGAAAATTTACTACTATTTAATAATTACAATCTCCATTAGAATTATTAAATCTTTGATTAATTAACACTTTCAATTGCATTAAAACACTTAATTCATCATTTCAAATTTTCAAGATGTTCATCAAATTCAACTCTTGAATTCATAACATTTTACATTCTAACTTACCTTTGACTTTAGATTAAAATGATTCTATTGTATGTGACCCATTAGGCTTCCATACATGTTAGTAATGAATTTGTTTATAAACTTTTACAAGGTCAGTTGAATTAAAAATCTTTTTAATTCAAACATAATTTCTTCAAATTATTCAAACAAATTCATAGATCATAGTTGGCTTTTAGCAAAGCATCATAACCACCCAAACGCTAGAAATAGATTTATTTTGAAATCAAACCTTTCATGACAAGGTGTTAGTGTGTAATCAATCCTTTCATTTCTTGATATTCAAATTGGACTAAGGGTATAGTTCAAGTATCAACTTTTTAAACGTCCAATCCAAGGTGTATGTTTGACCATGTGCTATCTCACAATTGTTAATACATAAAACTCTATGTATCAATTAATATGTAGGCTTATGATTTTGATCATAGCACAATTGTTAAAACATATTTGGAATATCTTCCCTTTATTACCAAGGAGGATGAATTTTCTTCTGATCAATCACTACTTTCATGTGTTCCGTGGTGTAACCAAAATTATTCGAATATATTCTTTCAATAGTGCAAGCCTAGAAAAAAATCAAACTATATGGCTATATATATAAGATATTGATTTGATCCAAGTCTAAGGATCACTTATATCACCTTTCATATGAAAAGTCCATTGGCACATGATAACAATCCATATAATTTTTAAAAGCAATTCAATCTAGTCATATGTTCTGTAACATATATCTATATATTTGTCTAAATATCTTCATATCAAATAGTGTATGAAATCACTGCATTCTTCCAGAGAATATGACATAACATATGTTGTTTACTCATGAATAATTGATACCATATTTTCTCAATTATTCCATAATTAAGGATACTTAGAAACTTTTATAATTATATGTATAAATTATCTCATTATCACAATTTTTATTATAATTTTTATAATTATATATATATATATATCAAGCATATACATATTTAAGAATAAATTGATAAAGAGATCAAAACATAACGTTTTATTAAATATGCTAAGAAATATAATATTTTTGTCATTGTCTTTAGAGCATCCTATACCAATCCTATACTAACATACTGGTCCTTAATTCTCTTTTGCCCCATGATGTATGTTTGAGAGTGTCTGCTATACATCCTAGGGATAATGCTCAGGATTAGGTTAAATGGAGATACTCTAAGGTGGTGGTTTCTCTGTTCAATTTGCTTATAGTGCTGTTGCTGCGGTTATCAATATAATGATCATCCAGTGTGTAAAGCCACATGGAACTTGAAGGGCCTGGAGAGATTAAAGTCCCACCTTTGGCTGTGTACGTCTGCCATAACCCTATTTCACAAATGAAAGGAGGAAAAAATGAGACTCTCTGATAGTGATCTCTGCCCTCCGTGTAGTACTCATGAAGAATAGACTCTTCATGCTATTTGTAATTGTCCTATGGTATCTAACGTCTAGCTGCGTCCGTTGAAACCAAAATTTTGGAATGTTTTTTCTCTCTTGATAGTACCCTATAGAGTAATCTCACTCAAAAATGGGGCAGAGAAGAGGATATCAATTGGGATATCTTATTTGCTGTGATTGTGCTTACCGTTTGGCAACAAAGAAACCAGAAGATCTTAGGAGGTGAAAATGGGACTCTGGGCGATCAAGTCATGGCTATTTTAGCTAAGGCTGCTGAAGTTATTCGGGCTAGAACCAGTATACATCACTCAGGAATTTCTGTCCCTGCAAAGGCTGATCTATTGGTGGGCTGGAGTTTCCCACATTCTTCCTGGTTCAAACTCAGTGTAAACAGATCTGTCACAGGTTAAGACTCCAAAGCTAGTTGTGGTGGTTTAATTCGTAATGATTCGGGGATTTATATTTGGGGGGCGGGTGGGGATTCTCTCGAAATTTAGGCATTCGTTCCATTGTGAAGGGTGAACTTTGGGGTTTGCTTGATGGCTTTCGTTTATCCTGGGAGGTAGGAATTCGTAAGCTTGAAGTTGAGTCTGACTCCTTTGCTGTCATTCAGGCAGTTAATTCGAGGACCAAAGGTAATAAACAACATAGCCAACTGATATCTCTTATTCATCAGATCCTGGCTTGTATAGTTTTGAAGCATTCTTACAGAGAATTGCAGATTTCTTGGCTAGGCTGGGTGAGTCCACCTTGAGGCCTTAGTTGTTAAGACACATTTACATTTTTTCAACGATTGTATTTAGACCGATGAAGTCTATTCTTTGAGAAGTCCTATATGAAGATATTACGAGCAAAGGAATTTCAACCAAATGTCGACACTACATGTGTCTATTACAACATATTTACATTTTTCTGCAGTTGTATTTTGATGGTTGAAAGGGATATGTCAGTTTTATTTGAGGTAAAAATCATGTTGAATCATTTAGTTAAAATATTGATTGATTTCGACGGAATCAATTCAACAAGATCAATTTGACAAATTCAAGAAATTTGACTATCCTATTTTGACCAAGTCATTACGACAGAATTACCTTTATTATAACTTAGCAAATTTTTGAAGTTGTAAGCAACGAGCATTAAGATGCAGTTGGGCCACAATCCATTGGTGATTTAATTTTAGTAGTTATAGTCTGGTGCACACAAACCATGTTAAAATGGCAGTTTTAGAAATAACTTATGCAATTATTTAATGACTCTTGTCTACTTATGTGTCATTTTCTTAATATAGTCTTATAACAATTATTTTTCAAATTTCTTAATTGTTCTATTATATTATAAATAGAACGGATTTTAGTTGATGGAGGGCATCTTTACACATCAAAAATTTTAAGTACACTTTGTGTATTTTGACACTACTGACCTTAGAATTTTATAAATATTTGTAATTTTCTTGTGGAACCTCAATATATTTTTGTATGTTTTGAGAGTAGTTTTATTTATAATTACTTCGTGAAATCAACACAATTCATTTCTATTGTAATTGTATCGTATTAATTATAGATTTTCTTTATTTTATTTTGTATTACTTCTTTCATTAAATTTGAAAGTAGCAATCGTTTGTTTGTTGTGAAGATCAACTCTCTAGAGTCAAAACTTTCAAATTTACGAAATTTGACTTAAGCAGTATAATTCTTTGTGAAGAAATATTTCCTTTAACAGGCTTGTTCATGTTTAGTCTTTGTTATCCTTCTCTTTGTAATAATAATAATAATAATAATAAATGAAAAAAGTTATACTTCGTTAAAATATTTGAGAAAATTTATAAATATAAGTTTTTAAAATTTTTGTAAAATGTTTATATTCTTTACAATCTTTTTGTATAAAAGTA
>JANHAO010013529.1:0-15790 GCA_026873985.1 Saraca asoca
ATCTTGGGAAGAGCTTGAATTTGGGATTTGCCATGAAAATTTTTGAGTTTCTCTCTCTACATTCAAGCTCACTTCTTACAGTTTCTGCTTACAAAGTTTTTTGACCTCCTCCTTTTCTAACAATGCAAGCCTATTCATAGAGGAATGAGGAGTTATATGCATTAAATACAAGTTACAATTGTGTTACATTAAGAAATAAATAAAAGAGACAATAAAAGACTATAATCCGATTGTTGCAGGATATAGGCTGCGGGATAGGCCCTTCTTGTCGGCTGTGAATTGGCATATATGTCTATCGCACGGGGCTAGTTTACCATGCGAGGTGCTTGGCGTCCCGAGCTGGGATCCCTGGCTCGGGGTCGTCATAGAGCTCGTTATAGTGAGTTCAGTGCTATTGTAGTGGGATAGCGGGCTCGAGCAAAATGGTCAGTTACCCAACGAGCTGGTCTTTATGGTTTCCTCACTCTCTGGTAGCGAGTGAGGTGGGACTTGCTTCGCGAGATGATATTGGGACGATTTCGCTGTACCATTTTCTGATGAAGGGTGAAGCGAAGCTTGTTAGGCGCCTTTGGCGAGTTGGACAGTCTGGCCTTAGATCTACCGCAATCTCTCGAGATCGATTTTTGCCTATAACAATTATTAAATCTTTTGTTAGTTGCATCTTTTATTATTCTTCTTTTTCTTTTTTATAGAACATTTTCACGTATTGCTAATACTCAAAATATTATTAAAACATTATTTTTTAAAAAAAAATTCTAGTTTTGAAACGAAAATTTCACAAAAAAATTGTTATGTTTTGAGACGGAATTTTTTGTGATAACATGAAAGGAAAAAGAATTCCAGAATTGGGATAGAAATTTCCATCCCAAAAAATTAGAAAAAAAAATTTGAGATGAAAAATTTTGTCTCAAATTATTTTGCAAAAAAAAAAAAATTAATTTGAGATGGAAATTCTATTCCAAATTTTGAGAAATTTTTTTATATAAAATTTTAATTATAGAGATAAAATTTTTCATCCCAATTTTGAAACAGAATCAAAATTCTCTCTCAAAACTGTTGTGACGAGCATTTCTCCTACAAAATTTTTTCTATCCCAAACACAAATTGTGATAGAATTTTCACATTTTTTGGACAGAATTTTCTGTCCCAATTTTACATTTTTTGTCGTGAATAAATAATAAAATCTCAATCAAAAAATTAAAATTAAAATTAAAAAATTTATATTAGACATAAAAATAATAATAAGAATATGATCTTTTTAAGATTAATTAAGATATGATTTTTTGATGTTTACTTATTAATTTTTAAAAATTCATAAATGAAAAGAATAAGGATAAATAAATAGTAAAATTTTAATAAAAATTAAAAATTAATCAGAAACTTATATTAGAAAATTAATTGGAACTTTATTTTTCTTTCTTTAAATTTTCATCTCAATTTTCAAAAAGTCAAAAGAAAAGATAAATAAATAATAAATTTGAATAAAAATAAAATTTAAATTGTAAAATTTAGATAAAACCTTCAATAATAAATTAATTCTAAAAGATTAATTATGATTTGATATTTTTATTTTTTAGAAAGTTAAATGATATTAAATTAAAAACACAGGTTATAACAGTATTCTTCCCATGGTATATGGATTTCAGGTTTTTTCAGTCCAATGAAGTCTCCACTTCCTTTCCTTATTTGCTGATATAGTTGGTCAACTCACCCCAAAACATACGTGATCATTTTCAATGGTAGAGATAAAATCATTCGACATAAAGATAAAATAAAAAAGAGCACGTTGACAGTTATGCACAAAATATTATTACATATTTTATATTTATTATTGATGTAAAAAAGAACATGTTGAGGTTTAATCAGACACACAAAATATTATAATATATTTTATATTTATTATTGATATAAAAACAACTAATCAATTGATGCATAAAATATATATCTAAATGTTTTGGGGCCCAAACAAAAAGTGACTTTGTTTTATGGGTTTTCCAAAAAAAGTTGTTATTGATGGGCTTAAAACATGTTACATTGTTGGAGATGGGCTAATGATGGGAAAAATAAAAACTTTTACTCAATAAAATATGTCCGAGAAAAAAGAAATGAGGAAATAATATCATGGCCCAAAAGCTTTTGCATAACAGTAACATTACATTGAACGATGCGGCCTAACCTTTGGGTCTTCAGACCCATCCGCCTTGATTTCAATTCTATAGAAAACAGTTTTTCTGGACCTCTTCTGTAACTCCTACTTCTGCCATTGTTTTTTTAGTCTTTTTTAATAAAAGTTTAGAAATATAATAATTGGCTTTGTGAATATGGCTCCTTTTTGCGACTAATTTTATGAGTAGAACAATGTTGTTTGCATTATTAGTATTCACAATTATTTATATATAATATAAGTTAAATTAAATTGAATATATGTGTTCAAAGTGTTGCAACATGAATAATGATATTATAAGAAGTTTGATTCATATAGAAAATAAATTCCTGTAAGAAGTTGAATTTCTTTGAAAGAAAGTTTTTGTATGAACTCCTTAAGAAGAATTGAAAGTTGTTTGATTGGTACTAAGAAAGTAGAATTTTCTATGAAGTAAATTTTTATGTAATGTTTAATTCGATTATATACTTTTTAAGAAGCGTTATCAAAATGATTAAAATATTTTACCTAAAAGTTATACTCTTTTGTCAAGATATATAAATTTTCAAAAAGATATTTATTATTATTATTTAAATTTTATAAAAATAATTTTATATTTTATATTATTAAAACATAAAAAGTAAAATTTATCTAAAATAAATAAATAAATAATTTTTCATATTTTATAAAAAATAAATTTTTTTAGAAAATATAACTATCTCTATTTTTTAAATTAATATCCAACCAAATAATTTAAATATTTTCTACTTTTGGACACTTATACTCCCCTTGAAACTTTCCAACTTGATATATTTGTGCGAGTCTTTCAACTTGTACTGTAGGTCTACAATTCCATTATCTATGTTCCTATATGAGATGACTCCTGAGGAAACAATGATGTGCCCCTTGATTTAGCAGTATGAGGAGAATAAAGTTCTCTGGAATCCTTGAAATTGAGAGAAGTGGTTATCAATCATCCACTTGTCCTTCTTTATGAATAAGATTTGATAGGGACAATGTTCTATATACACGCTTTTCAACCTTAGATCACACATGTACTGACTAGGTGGGATGTTTTTGCTTCACATAGAAAGTGCAACCTTCCAGAATGGACATATAGCTGGAGTTTTGTTAACCTATGTAATGGAATCTCTTCTTTTGGTAGAAAATTATGAGTACCATGAAAGGGATATTGATGTTTGAGCTTAAATTTTCATTGGTTTAATCTCTCTCTCTCTCTCAATAATTAAGACCGAAAGCACATGTAATTAATTATATTATTCTGTTCATTCCTTTCTATTGTTGCCTTCTAATCTTGTTTTAATTCGCATAGTTGCAAGTGGTTGGTCCCGCATTCTAGGTCAACAATGATCACAAATTGTGTCTCTTTCCATAAATATTCTGTCGGGAGATGTATATTAACTGAGAATCTTATGAATAATAAAGAATATGCTTAAGATTCCAACTTGCAATTGAGTATGACAAGAAACCCCGTCGGAAGAAAGAGAAAATGAAAAATGATTAGTGCTATATTTCACGAAGTAATCAAGCCTCAGGTTCTTAGTTCTTACAAATAGCATGAAAGAGACTTGGAAGAGGGTTTATCAGTCTATGAGATGCCATTGGCAAAGAAAAGAACTTAGAAGGGTTTGAGATCATTTTCTGCAAATACAGATGGTCTAACGAAGATGCTCAAGTTGTTTTTTTGAATGTTATGTCCTTATTTGAAATAATAAAAAATTAAAATTTAATTCATTTGGACATAGATTTATATATAAAGTTGTATACAAATATATTTTTAAATGAATTAAATTCTAATTTTTTTTTTATAATTCTAAACAAGGAGTTAGTTCTTGTATCAGTTGTCAAGTATTTACTTGTACATGTAAAGTTCAAGAATTGTAAGCGAGATAGTGACAAAGAAGGAAAGGAAAATAAGAGTTAAATTTTACGGCATCCAATTACCTTTGAATTGAGGCAGTTGTGAATTTTCTTGGCCAAACTTGATCAGTCTTACTAGAGATGTCAAAGGTCGAAATTGTATAAAACTAGAGTGAACTGAAAAGCCGCATAGAAATCCAGAAGTGAGAAAGAAAACGTTTGCTTTATTATTTCTGAAAGACAACCAATGACAATCAAACTGATAAACAATTCCACTTGTGGAAAGTTAACTTCATTAATACGTAAGTGTGATAATATTGACATCAGATTCATCAGCTTGAAGAATGAAATCAACCCCCCTTGATTCCCCAATGTTGGCATTTGACTGAAATAAGGAAATATTCTAGACAGATTTTGTGGCAAGGCTATTCAGCTATCATTTTCTAGTTCTTGATATCCATCAGAAGAGCAGTAAATATGGCAATACTTCATGGTTTCATCAACAGCTCCCTAATATAATCAAGGACCCCATCAACATTCACCGTCCAGGCAACTGAAACAGGGGAGAAGCCTGTCCATGGGTTGCTCGAATTCCATCTGTTAGAAACGAAGAATTCATAAGCACAAAACAACCACTAAAAATAAAGTAGAGCAGTATATCACTTTCAAGTTTAGACATACTGTTTTAATCCTTGGTCCATGAGTGTATGCCCAACACAGATGCCTTGTGTCTCAACCCTCACAACCCCCTTCTTGTATGTAAAAAGATCTGGACGCACAAGTGCCACGAAACTAACAGGGTCGTGAAGGAAAACTCCTGCAAGCAGAAACCAAATAAGACAGTGCTAATTGGAAAACTCAAATTCATAAATACTACACACATTAATTTGTTATCGGATGCAAAAACTTCAGAAGATATTTTCCTTAGAAAATGGAATAAAGATTTGTAAGACTAATTATTTGCAACTGGAATTTCCAAATCAAATCATTATTCCAATCACAATTTTCAAAAGTTAGCTGAAGATATGAACTTTGAACTCATTCTTAAGACATCAAAATAGCACGTGAATTACCATAGACACCATCTGATTTGACATGCCAGTCCCTATAGAATTTGCACATGTCACTCAGGAGTTTAGCATGCCTTCCTCCAGATTCCTTCAATTTAAGGAGATCATCATCTGAAACCAAAAGTCAATATCACTTTTTCAGTACTGGGCAGACATTCAATTTAAAAACCACAAGATATTTGAAAAATAGAGCACACTGTGGTTACAATCCCACCTGTAAATCTGACTTGGGTTGTAATGTTTATCCCAACAACAACAATATTTGCTCCAGATGTAAACACAATATCTGCTGCTTCTGGGTCTCCATAGATCTGCGAGCTAAGCAGTAAGCCATTAGGACCCATTTTATTCAGTTGATGAGAAAAAGGTTCTTTTAAAGGGAACACAACATTTGTCAGGTGCTTTATCTTGGAAATTCTTGGCCAAAAGGACAAATTTATTCAGTTGATGAGAAAAAAAGGTTTTGTTAACAGAAACTGAACATTTGCCAGGAGCTTTATATTGAAGAAAATTGAAAAGGTAGAAGGACACTTGGCAACAAAAATGAATAACTTCTACTGCCATCAAGGGAGAAAAGAAGCTTATTATTGCATTAGAAAGTGTTCAACTTTGAACTATATATTTTGCAAACATATATTACTCACATAACATGAACTGAAAAGTCCAAACCCAATAGGCTATATTCTGTTTCTTTTTGGTAAAAAATAATAATAAGGAATCCACCACTTACATTTGCTTCTGCAGCAGGATTCACATTCCCCAAGGCAAAGAAGGAACCACCAAGTATGACCACTCTCTTTACCTTGCTTGCAAAAGAGGAATCCCTTTTGATTGCCTAATCACAAACTTTCACGATCAGAAACATATATGTATGCAGCTATAAACTTAAAAATGTTAAGAGGGTAAGGATATATTACAAGAAAAATATTACAACTTACTAAAGCTAAGTTTGTTAGTGGTCCAAGAGCCAGTACGGATACTTCACCAGGATATTCAGAAACCTTCTCTACCAAAAACTCTGATGCACTCTTCTCAATTTTCTTAGCTTTTGGTGAAGGTAAGAATATGTTACCCAGTCCATCAGAACCATGGACAAAGTCAGCAACACGCGGTATTCCACCCTGTTGTAGAATACAGAATAATTAAGACTTGAAAGATGCATTTATAAAACAGCATGAAAGAAAAAGATTTGAAAGATGAAGTAAAATAGAGTTAAGGCAGGGTGTGATGCACTGTGCAGAGGTATATGGAGAGAAAGGCAAAGCAACCACTGCAAAACACACATTCAAATACAACACAACCTGATCTGATTGAACCACACATGTCCTCAAAAGTACTTATAAGGTAGTCAGTTACCTTCAATGGTTCATGGCTGCCCTCTGCCACAGGAACATTTTCACAGCCTGCGATCTCACACTATCCTTTTGCATATCAAGAACACAAATTGATCATGAACATACTCAAAAAACATGACAGGCCGGGAATTATGATATAAATACACACCAAAAGTGAGAGAGATTAAGAAAACGAACACATACCAAAAGCAAGGCATTGTGTGTGGCATTCTCTGTAGTAACATTACCAAAAATGGTTGTCAAACCTACTACTTCCACCTCTGGAGTTTGAAATGCCATCATGATTGCCATGCTATCATCTATGCATACAAGAAAACCCAATCACATTTCACTTTCGTAATAGAAGTTTACAGTGAAATATATCCAAGCACTTATTCATGGTTATAAAATTAACAATCATCGTTCACCACAAAGAACAATAGCCATGTACAATCATCGTTGACACGTGAAATAAAGAAATTTGACAACCATTTATATCTAAAAGCATGAAATATCTTGCTTGCAGTCCTTATTTTCTCAGCTTATCTCTCTCTCTCTCTCTCTCTCTCTCTCTGTGCAGGAAATTATCACTATGAAGACGATATAACAAAAATCTGGTCCGAGTAAAGTTCATATAGTCATATTCACAGAGAATGGAGGGTAAAAAGCGACATCCTGAATCTTCAGTCACCATCCTACCGTAATTGTTAAATGCAAAGCACGCCAAGAAATATATGCAATCCAAGGTTCATGTAATGACACTCAGAGAACCTTTGACGAGCTTGAAATGGTCAGTAACTTTTACAGCCTCAACTATTCCAGCAAAATAGCCACAAATGTTCGCACTTAACCATCAATAAAATGTCAACCTAAACAATTCCAGGAAGTATAACAAGCAAAAGATTATACTTTTTTATATCTTCACTTTGGATAACAACCTCTAAATTATTAGACCACACGCCTTTTTGATCTAGCTTTGTTGGCTTTACACTCAAATCAAATCGAACAAGTATAAATTTTACTTCTGCAGCTTAACGAAAACAAAGCATAATTCAACTATATCCAGGCAAGCTATATATTTAACAGATTAAATACGCAACAACTCAATGCGATGAGATCAAGGCCACCATGGTACCACCTGCCGTATAATTTCCGGCGAGCCACCATAAAAATTTATCTTTTACCAAAACTCTCCACATTTATTTTCCAAAATCAAAGCGATGAATAATAAAAGCGAAGGAATCTCACCGATCCCAGGGTCAGTATCGATGATTAATTTGTCGGGTCTGGCACAAGAAGAGCAGAGAACGCCGTCGCATTGAGCGCCATTGATCTCACCATTAGCCTTATTGACGAAATTCTCCATGGTCGGTTCCGTTTCGAATCGCAGCTAGGGATTTCCAGACAAGGAAGAGAACAACAATGGAAGGATGCAATTATGAGTATGTATGTGTGTATGTATATAGCGTCTGTTAAATATACCCAACAATATAGACGCCCACACACACATACACGAAGAAATTGCTACCGAGGTAAAACCAGAGAGAAGAGAGAGAGAGTGTTTGTTCTGGCTGGCAGAGACGATGAAGTTGACGGTGCTACGCAATCTCCCTCGGCGATAATATAATGGTTGGTGCACTCAGGTGGAAGATGATCACTTTTCTCGTAAATTTACCCAATGGAAAATTGACACGTGAAGGGATATATACTTCGTGGGCTAACTGAGAAATTCTGACAAGCAACGTGAGGTGAAAGGCTGCTGACATTCTTCCAAAAGCAGGGTTACAATTCAGTACTGGAAAAAATACATATATATATATATATATCACCCATATTTTTATAATACTTAGTAGAAGTTGTAATTTATTTCATAAAAAATAAAATTTAAATACTTTCTTTTACAATTTTAAACAAAGAAATGATAATTTTTTATATATTTATTATACATAAAAGTTATATATCCTTAATTCTATTTTAGATGAAAATTATAAATTATATTAATTTTACATTAAAATTTTATAAAAATTTACAAAATTTCTTAAAAGCATACCTTAACAAAATCTTAAAAAAATGTTGTTTGGAAGTATTTTCAGATATTTTTATTTTATTATTTTTAAAAATAATTTTTAAAAATTATTTTTTTAGAACTAAAAGATAAAAAGTTTATTTGAATATAAATTTTAAAAAAAATATTTTTTTTATTTTTTAAGATAAAAAAATATATTTAATATTATTTATAATTTTGACACTAATAAAAATAGATATTCTTCTTAGTTTTGAAAAAAATCTAAAAATAGTTATATATAAAAATAAGAAAAAATACTATTTTACTATTTATTGAAAATTATTTTTTAGTTATAATTTTTAAAAATAATTTTTAAAAACAGGTTGTCAAATAAATTTTTTTATTTTCAGAAAATAGAAAAATAAAAAAATTATTTTTAAAAATAGAAAACCTGCTTCCCAAGGCCCTAAAAGGTCGAGCGTATCACAGTGTACTTAAAATATTTGAGAGCAATGCATATGCTGTGGCGCCGGCATCTAGGACACATTTTGTTAATAACGAAAAATAATTATAATATTTTAAGATTTATGTTTTTGAAGTATTATATTATTCAATATAAATTTAAGTAGGTAAAGGATAATTGGTTTTAAATTAATATATTAATAATGTTATTCGATATAAGTTCCTGATAAAGTATATTTTTGTCTTTCTAAAAAAATTTCATATTCTTTTCATTAATTGTATTTATTTGAAAAAAAAAACTCCTTAAAATAAAAGATGACAACCTTTGTATCTAACTGTTTATAGCTAAATCTTCATTTTTCAAAACAAAGAGCTGAGATCTAAATTATATGTTGGAAGTTTTATATTTAAATTTATTTATTTCTAATATATCATAAAAAAATATGTCAATAATTTATGAAGGAAAAAAAATGTCAATTAGTCTGATAATACTATGTTAAATTGCTGAAAGGAAGGGTAAGATGGTAAATGAAAAACAAATGCTGATTATTTTTATTAATTACAGAGCCGACAAAATAAACACAATTTTGGGTCCATTAGAAAAGAATAATTTACCTGGGAAATAAAATTGAATGCATTTGATTATTTATTTATTTATTTATTTATTTATTGCGGAGCCAATAAAATCCAAAAGCAATCCTTCTCGAATTGTTTTGTACCTGAGCTAAGGATGAGGTGGAGGATAAGGATTGGAGGTAACGTCAACGTGTTTTCCCATAAATGAGCAAAAATTTAATACAACTACAAAAAGAAATTATGGATAATGGGATTATGGGCACGTGGAAAATGGTTTTCCATTTTTATAAAAATGGGTTACACTTCTCTACTTCTGGGAAAATTTAAAGTAAGAATCATGAAAGATAATTTTTTGTATAAAATACTATGTTTTTATGAAAATAATAAGTGTGTATAAATTTTATGTGGAATAAATATATAAAAAATTATAACTCTATAATTTAAAGTTATATAAAAAATTTTATGAAAATTTTTATTTTTATATAAAAGTTATAAAAATATATATCGAATCTTTTTCAATTAGTGTAGAATCATAAGTCATGAAAAAGTTTATATGAATGGAATTAGACACCAACTCCACGTTTTAATGAATAAATGCTATGAAAGTGAGTGATCAAATATTCTATGGTGCAACTTGTATTTGTTTTTGTTTTATATGATGGTCCATCTGCGAGTGTGAACTGATTCCAAGCCCTTTTAGATGATAAAATAAGATGAATTGCAGAAAGGTCATTTGCACGGAAGAGATTGAGATGCTGCATTGGCTACCATTTCTGTCTGGATTTCCACCAAACACTATGCGTGCAAGAATGCATGTGGGGATTTCAGTGTGTTAAGCATCTTAGCAAAGCGACCCCACTCCATGAGGTCACCCCAGCTAGCTCCATCGCCAGCCCCATAATTCATAGTTGTTACAAATTCAATTTGTGAAGGTTTAAATATATAATTAAGCGCCATTACAATTTTAATTTGTATTGGTTAAATTTTATCTCCTTTTAATTTTGTAAACTTGAAAATTAAATTTTTAAACTACAAAAAAATTGAAATTAACATTCATTGATTATTTAATTAATTATTTTTATGAATTTTTTAAACAAGAATGATAATATAATTATATATTAATTTATCTCGTCATTTTTTTCACATAATTTCTATAAAAATTAAATTAGACATATAAAAATTTAATTAAATATTTAAAAATAAATTATAAAACTATATATGAAAAATGAAATAGTAAACCCACAAAAAATAATACTGTGATTCTTGCTTAAAAATTTATTAAAAGATTATACAATTTAATAAAACAGTTAAATAAGCAAGTGATAAATATTAATTTTAAATTTTGTATAATTTAAATATTTGATTTCTAAATTTTAAAAATGAGATGAGAGAAAATTCAATCACCTCATAATGGAAAGGGTATTTTACATTTTCCACCAAAAACAATCACCTGCCAAGTTTTGGTCACAATTTTTTTTATCAAAGTTTAGCCTAATGAATTGTCAAAGCTTTCTTTGACAAATCATTAGGCCAACCCAATTAGCAAAAAAATAAAAGGCACATGGAGCATGCCCTCAAAAGAAACAACACATATATTAAATGCCAATAATCGACAGAGTGAGGATGAACAGCCTGTGAATGCACATGACATTTTGCTTATCTTCACTTGTTCATTTCCAGATCAACATACCACCAATTAAACTAATAGTTTAATACCACAAATGGAATCTGCCAGGCTTAAACTGGGTCATTACTTACACATTTAGCATCTTCATTCTATTCGTTCACAAGATCAATTTATTTGAGATTTTAGATTTAAACTTCCTCATTATTAATATATATAGATATATAAAGTTTTTACAGGATAAGTAATATATACAGTAAATTTGAAAGAGACGTACATAGACTTATTTTAATATTTAAAATTAAATTGTATCGAATGAGAACAGTTAAAGAATAAAGAGGCTGATGCAATATAAAAAATATTTGGAAGCAGAGAGGATTAATATATGAAAATGTGGGATGTTTGATGATGACAAGAGAAATAAAGGGGATAAGCAGAGGAATAAGTACTGGCTTGGAGTCCAATACGTAATCCTAAATTGGTTTTGAATCAAACTTTTGATTAAGTCCTAAGTTAAGGAGGACAGAGCCACCAAGTAGCTTTGCTTGCATCATACTTTGCAGTCATTATGGAACTAATTTTGCCATTTTGATGTACAATTCTATAACTTGTAATGTAAGACATGGACTTTTTAAGCATTAAGCACTGATTCCAGTCACCAAACCTAAAGAGCCCTTGAAAAAGTCCACGTTATCACAAAAAAGAGGAAATGGTAGAGCCTACACTAAGAAAAAGCATTGGTGGTCACTCTTGGCTTGTTTTGTCAAAAGATATTTTCAATAAAAGAATTTCATTTATTTATATATAAATAAAGAATTTTTTTATTATTTATATACATTATAATTAACAAAATAATACATTTTATTGTAGCAGTAAAAAAACAATAGCTTTCTTTTCAAAATAATAAATATTATTTTTTACTATACTCCTATATGTAATATTAAATAAACAGAATATTTTCTCTTATCTTAATATTTTATAACTATTAATATAAATAAATGAGATTAAGTTTATAAAAGATATTTTCCGTTAAAATAAATATACTCTATCTTTGTTAGTTATATTCATGTTCTTATGAATCATTTATTCCCTTTATCCAGTTTTCTGCTCTGCTTCCATAATCAGACATGGCCGTTTCTCGTGTTCCACAAGAAATGCTCTCTCGGCAACCAGTAGTACGAATTTCATAGTTGAATCGTAGAATCGGCTTGGTAACATCATTACGAGACCTTTTATGGCTTGGCTTGCCCTTCTAGGAAGACATTTGAGTCTAGAATCTAGATATGTGAATCAATTTTGATCTGCGAGAAACCATGATCCAAGTGGTCCAACCAAGATGACGTAACAATTTTTTTTGGTAGAAGACATAAAATATACTAATACTTTGTGTGTTCAATGTACAAGCCATGTCGTGAATGCAGGAAACTTGTTCATTGTTTGGTTAGAAGGAGTTGCGCTGCATAAACTACAATTATTCGTAACTCTTTTATGATGTAATTTGTATAACTCTTGCGATATAATTTCGATCTTGCATTTAAAGGTTATCTCTTTAGTTATGATGCCATATGTATAATTTATAAATAATTAGAGTCCAAGACTACAAGTAACATTTTCCGGTAAAAAAAAAAATGATATATTCACTCATGACGAAAGAGAGAATTACAAAAATTAACAATCAAATTTATTGCTTGCAAAGACAATCTACAAGACTATCAATACTAGATGTACAGCAGTACATGAGGCTCAATTGAAAGGAGTTACAAATTAATGATTGCGGGTCAAAGAAGATGACACATGAATTGTCAGGCCCTACAAGTATATCGTATCAACTAGATTTTGTCCAAGGCAGCGCTGGAGATATTCATAAAATGTTGGTGATACGACCAACATCTCAAGTTTGCTTTGCCACACATTGGATTGAACTCGGCGCTCTTTTTCTCAAAAATTTCATCTGGGAGAACCCAAATAGGCCTAAGAACACAAAGGACATCAAAGTCTATACAAACTCACTGCATGCGAGGAGAGGATCAAATCAGATCAAAACTATTCTGAGGTTTTTTCTCTTTGGCGTCCATCATTCTGGGAAATTTTAAGATTTCGTGTTCTGTATTCCTAATGAGTGTCTAACATTTAGGTGTCACTAGGTATAGTGTATTATTATGGCGAACAAAATACTAGCTGCCTGCTAGATTATAAAAATTCGATCACCTTCGCCAAATTGGTTCATTCACAGTTCAAAAGGAACTAGATACTACATGCAACTCATGAAGTTTTGAAGTTGGGAGAGCCGATGACATTCCCAGGTGTCTTGGGCAGACTACCCTTTGCACCACCAGATGCCTGCCCAGCAGAGCCTTTGGTATGCCCTGCCTCAGTTGGTACCATTGACTTCTTTATCTGCCAAGAAGATAAACAAGATAACCAATAATTACAACTACTATTAATGCAAAAAGTCTACAGTTTAACTCCACGCATGTCTCCCTGCTTGCAGATAGGCGCACTCACAAACACACTTTATATGCAGCATATTATGAGAACAAGCAGAAGGAATAAAAGCCACAACTTACGGCAGCAAGTCGCTCCTTGTGAATATCGCTTGTTGGCTGCAGAAACATTACAAAGTACAGAAGAAATATGTTAAACTATATAAAAGGGGAAAAAAAATAAATCAAAAACTTGACTCATGAAAATGTAACAAGCTTACTGGTCTTTTGTAGCTTTTAATCTCATCACCACCAAATCCAGGGAGTGTCATATTCCAATTTTTCTCTGTATGATGCAGATATAAAGTTTAACCAAGATTGTACTACAACATATACATGAACCTGGAGGACTTTTCCAGTAAACTAACCAAGATGTAAAAGTATGTCCTTGGCTTCCAACATAGATGACTTCCGATGCTTGGCTAGCATACATCCAGATCTTGTAATCTAGAAAGGACAGAAAAAAAAAAATAATAAATGGTCATTCTTATACCAATTATGTGGGGTTCCGTTTTCAAATACCAATGTAAACTAAACACTTTACAACAAGACATGTCTTTAAACGCCAATACAGAATACAATTTATTCCAACATTAAGAACTTGAGCCATCTTCCATCCAGAAGGCACCCTCAGATTTCAGGCATCCTAGGATACTTACTAGCACTAACTGAAAATACAATCTAGGCAAACGAGTGCTTCTAACCAGTAAGAACAAAAAGAAAGGACATGAGTAGATAACCATAAGATGCAATTTACAGCAATTCTTAATGAAACTATAGTAATCCTTTTTTCTTTTTTGTGGAAATAATAATTCTTACCCATTTACAATATGGACTTTGCAATAAAATAACCAAAATAAAGGGAAATGGAACCACACAATACCAATATAAAAACAGCAGAAAACAGAAAGATAAGGAGGAAAGGCCCTCAAACTGTGCTTTTCTATTTTCAGATTCACATAAGCAGACAGAATGAAAGGACACAAAAAAAAAAAAAATCTATTTTTACAGGTGGCTTAAAAAACATGATTCATGCACTATGTTGCCTTAGGGTTTAAGTACCAAATGATATGTTGATAAAAGGCTTCAGAAAAAGCAAAAGTAAAATTTAAAATGATAGAGGAATTCAACAAATTACATCAGTTTACAATGATGTAAATTCTGCACAAGAAAACTAATGTTATACTCACAGACTCCAAAAAATTTTCTGCAATATCTACCAAAATGTCTGCAACTTCAGGATCCACCTTCTCTGATGGATCAACCTGCCAGTGAATGAACAGACTCAATATAAGAATATATAAAATTAGAAAATACATCATAGAACATTGAGTGATAACCATGTAGTATCATTATTCTCAGAGCATGTCACAGTAACAAAGGACACAACAAAGTCCACATCAAACTCAAATCACTAGCTAAGGCAGCTATATGAGCCTCACATGAAACATTGGTAACAGTACAAGCAAAAGTAAGTTCGTCAGTTGACCATGGAAAAATCAATGGAAACTTTGAGATCAACAAGTATCTTAGAAGGGGAATTAGCCTAAATGATAAACACAACCTCTATACATGCAAGTGAACAAATGATAAGTTTACATTAGAAAGCTCCGATTGGAGCCTTCACTGTTTGTATTCATACTACAATACAGAGTCTGGAGACAGTCAGTATTGAGTTTTTAACAACACCAACGGAGTGCAAGTGAGTGTCACCTGATTGACCAGCTCATGGATACTTCTTTTGCTGAGAATTCTGTCACAGGATTCTTCAGTATCTGCATTTGCTAATCTATTTTGAAGTCCTGATTGAACTGGACCAGGTTGTGCTGACACAAGAGATGAGGGTTTCTGAATTCCTGGCCCCTGGACCCTTGTAATCTGTGGCTGGTGGGGCACATGTACAGGCCTTGGATTTGATGATGGCATTTGTTGCCCAATGTGCTCCTGCAACTGATTGGATGGTGAAGGCTGCTGTTTCTGCTGCTGTGATGCTGTTGGGGTGTGTTGCTGTGAAGAAATATGCGACCTTGGCTGCAAGGATTGGGAACTCAACTGCTGCCTATATGAAGGGGTTGGTAGAGGAGGCTTTCCCTGTGGAGTTGATGACAACCATGGCTGATTAAGTGACTGCATGCTTTGCGATGCACTTGGAGATGGTGAAGCAGGTGATCCCACAGATGAGGGTCTCATAAGTCCATGCCCCTGGAAACTC
>JANHAO010013530.1:0-15826 GCA_026873985.1 Saraca asoca
AGATCCTCATCCCTCATATTTTCCTAATATATTGTCCCCCGCTTGAAATTTTTTTTTTTTTTTTTTTTTTTCTTTTATTTTTTTGCTTTTGTTTTTTGTTTTTCTTTTTTTGTTTTTTTTTTTTTTTTTTTTTTTTTTTTTTTTTTTCTTTTCTCTCTCTCTCCCTCTGGTTTTTTTTTTTTTTTTTTTTTTTTTGGGGGGGGGGGAATCATATTTTCAAGTTATCTAATTTAGTTCCTCACTGCTCAGCAAGTAAAACAATTGTAAATTTGTAATATCCTTTTTTGATGGAAAAAGAGAATTTTATTAAGAAAGAGGAAAAAGTATCAAAAAAGGAGAATTTTATTAAGAAAGAGGAAAGAAGTACAGCAAAATGGGGCGGAGAAATCTTTTTAAAGAGAACAAAAAGTAAAAACAAGGAGCTCTAACTCAAGAGAGCTCTATTTGTAAATCCTCAAGAGAACACCTAGCCTCCCCCTCTCCCAAAAGAAACCATTAGCTGAAACTGACAGAGATGCAAAGGAAACAGCTCTATCCCATAGAAGACGAGGCGGAAGAGATTTTTGCTGAAAAATTCTTGCTTTTGCTCCAATCAAAGACATCATAAGCCAGAATAAATAGTGCACATCCAAAGCACCTTAATCTTCTTGGTACCACCAAAATCCCTTGAGTGGATGGATAAGAACTGATCCACAGAAGCAGGACATGCCCATCATTCCCAAAAAGAAAAAATGGAAAAGGTGATTCCAAAAAGGAAATGGTTATTTGTTTCCAAATTTTGATCAGACTACAACACATATCAGGAGAGAGAAGCATTGTCCGAACAAAAGTATTCACCTTGGGGGAGCCTTTCCCTTCTGAAATAATTTACACTAGGTAAGTGCTGAGTTTTTGGTTTTTGAAGCAGAAAAAGAAAAAATGAACTCTTAAAGTATAGATACCAGAAGATTCCAAAGACAACTTACCTTAAGTCAAACATACTGGAAGAAGTAAAAGTGTCTAAATTTGAGATCAGCCACCTCTCTTAAGAAATGAAAATTCCGAGGAATATTACTAGTTCTCGAATGTAGAAGCTATTGATAGAGGCTTGATGCAATGGTGAAAGCCGAGACAAATGGGGAAAAATATCAGCAAAGGAAGAAGCCCCGTATCCAATGATCCTCCCAAAAGCAAAAATGAGAATCTTCTCCAAGTCTCCAACTCAAGGAGTAAGGGAAAAATAGAGGGGTATACCTGAGAGATGAATTTCCAGGGGCTTGCATGTGATGCAGTAGCTCAAGATGTGGCATCTGGACTGTTCTCTTGAGCACCATCTTTATTCTTGGCCTTGCACCAAAGAGACCCAGCTTCCAGAGGAAAACACCAAAGCCACTTTCCCACTAGAGTGATGTTTTTAGACTCCATATGACCAAGAACCAAGCCCCCATCCTTTTTAGGTTTACAAGAAGCTTGCCAACTAACCAAGTGATCTTTGATCTTTCTTCCAGCCCCCCACACCTGACCATAAAAAATCTCTTACGAGTTTCTGAATCTTGTTCGCTACACCTACAGGCAGCTTAAATTAAACAGAGGTAGTAAGGAGGGATACTAGATAAAGAAGCCTGCATCAAAGTAACCCCACCCCTGAAGAGAAATTAGCCCTTCCAATTATTTAACCTTGGCTAGTGTCTGGATTACACGATCCCAAAATTAAAGCAGCACACTTGTTATCCCCCAAGGGACTCCTAAAACAAATAATAGGCCAATCTAAAACTACGTGACATACAAGATTTATAATTCTTCCTGTGACCCTTGAATTGTTCCTATAAATTGTATTCTTTTTATTTATTTCTTTCGGCATTCAGCCGATAATCTTGTGTGTTCAGTTTCTGAGATTTTTTCCTGATTTTGCCTGTACAGTACTGATTATTGGGTAGGATTGTACTTGTGTAATTGTGTTGAGTTTTAAATTGAGAAAATACTGCTTTAATCTATTAATTTTTTTTAATAAAAGAAGAAACCATATTAAAAGGCTAGGAGGAGTATTGCCAATTTCTTCACAATTGTGATTTTTTCTCTCCTTTGATGTCATTTTGTTATTTGGTTTTATACAAATACCCAGTGTTTGTTATTAATTATTGATTAGTCTTATGAGGTTTTCTGTCTTTTGAGGATGGCTCATCCTCTTTATCTGTAATCCTTTCCTTCTCCTAATAATATATTCTTTTTCTATTAAAAAAAATTGATTAGTAGAAGCCATCCATTGAATTAAGCTTGATTTACTTGTAACTGTAAGTTCCTTGTGATTGTGATTCTCTCTCCTTTATGGTCTGTGTTATTTTAAGTCACAAGGAGTTCCATTCTAATTTATTTGATCAAGTGTTATGATTGAAACTATTTAATGCTTTAACATTAATGCAATAGTTTTCACTGCTCTTGCACCTAATGCTTAGCTTTCATTGCTGCCAGAAAGATAATGTGTCTAATCAGCGCGAAAATGTAGTTCACCTGCTTGCAAATGAGCAATCTCGCCTTGGAACTCTGGATCTTACTGAGCCGGTAAGGGGGGGCTATTAATTATACTTTCAGTTACAGGTTTGTTTTGTGTAGCTCCACTGAATGTGCAATAAATTGTCCATCTTACTAATTTTTTTTTTCTCAAGTTGATCTCATGGATCATTGAAGGGAGAACCGAATTATTGTTGAGTTCTATGTGATTATGTTCTTGATCATCTATTGAAGATGAAATGATTGAATCTGATATTCATAATTTTCAAAGAAGCAATGAGACACAGACTATTTCTAATATAGTCTAAAGCTGATTTGTTTTCTTTGAATATATGATAAAGTGGATGTGTGCAGTTAGAATGCAAGTGTCAGAATTATCATGCAGAAGTCAAGTGCCAATTTCATTTTTATGGGATAGACATATCTATGGGACTCTTATTTTGGTGCTCAGCTTATGGGTGTTTGAAATGATTGTCGTTGTAGATTTTATAAGATGTGTGCTAATGTGTGGTACCGTGGTTGTGGAGTTTATGAGGGTGGCAACTGTTAATTTATTCTTTCATCTAGTTGTCTGTGGTGACTTTTGCTGTTGCTCTGTGTCATGTGGCTAAGTGAATCTGATAAATGTCTATTTGTATTTATCTATGCTTTCAAGAATTGATGCTTGTTGTAATACTTCAACTTATTAATGGATTTGCTAGATTTGTTCGCATTTTGACATAAGTAGATTATATTTTGTGTCTCAAGTTTTTTTATACATCACAAAAAAGATCTATATAACTATGTACCCACACTTCTGCACACAACTTCATGCATAAAGTGCCTTTCTCTGTTGCTGGAGGAAGCAGAAGGAAAGCTTCACTAGTGCATAGTATAAAAGGGATTACTTTGCGATTTTGGTTTCTGTGATTACATGATATAGATTCTTGTGGCCTACATAAACTAATGCTTATTAGAAGCTGAGGTAACAAAATACCTAGGAAGCACAGTTGTGATATTGGTGTCTGATACATCAGTATGGGATACGACAATTTTCTAAAAAACTAGGATACAATACATTAGGATATGGAAAAAATAATTAGTTGAATATAAATATTTATAGTGAAAAATTATGATACACGATAAACAGTAACTTCACTCATATTACTACTCTTCACTTAAAATATAACTATAATTATTATTTTTCTTTTTTATTGAAAAAGAAACTTTTATAGAAGGGAAACAGGGAATAAAAGAAGAGGACAGGGAATCCTCAAAAAGACAAAGCAGGTGTCTGATTCCTATGCAAATCAGGTAGAGCCAAACCTTTAAAGTAACCATTAGCTTTTAACCAAAGAGAAGCTACAAAAAAATCCTATCCCACAATAGAAATCTAGTCTGGGTTTGATTTCTAAAAGTTCTAGCATTTCTTTTTAACCAAATGCACCATATGACAGCAAAACGGGCTCAATCTCAAGCAGCCTTCTTGGCAATGTTACTTCCAAAACTTAAGAAATTAATGGACAAAAAGCTTCCCGAATTATCCAGACAAACCCATTAGATATCAAACAACCAACGAGAATAACTTGCTCCACAGCTCCCAAGCCAAGACACGAAGAAGAAACAAACGATTACTGGTCTCTGACATTTGATAGCACATTACACACATATTTGGAGATAAAGCCTTATGAGGCCCGCGTGCTTGAAGCATATCATTAGTATTAATCTTATTAAGGATATCAGTCCAAACAAAAACTTCAACCTTGGAAGGAACCTTAATTTTCCAGAAAGAGATAGTGAAAGGCATGACTTGATTAGAAGGATTTTTAACCAAAAGATCAAAGATTTACAAGTGTAAGACCTGGAGGAATCTAAAGAACAAGTGTGCCTATCTGAAACGAGAAAAGGAAACAGAATCAAGCAAGGACAACAAAACAATTAAATCATAGAAACAATGGCATTATGTAAAGAAGATAGAAAATAAAGAGGTGGAAACCAGTCCAAAAAAGCAATTTCTCCCAACCAAGGATCCTCCTAGTTGTGGAAACGAGCCATCGCCCACATTACAATGAAGTAAGGGAAGGAAAGAAGAATAAGCCTGTAAAATAAATTTCCAAGGGCTTTTTGTGAGTAGTATTGTTCACTTTCTTACCATCCCAACCATTAGTTTGAATACCATACTTGCTCTTAATCACCTTGTGCCATAAAGAGTCAGACTCCAAAGGGAATCACCACAACCACTTAGCCACCAAAATGATGTTTTTAGAAACCAAATTCCCAAGACCTAACCCACCTTCATTTTTGGGCTTGCAACAATCCTCCCAACTTAGTAGATGATCCTTTTTATCACCTCCACTCCCATTCCATAAGAAAATTCCTCAAGATTCTCTCAATGTTATTAGCCACTCCCACAAGAATCTTAAACAAAGAAAGATAATAAAGAGGGCTGCTCAACAAGCATGATTGGATAAGAGTGACTTGATCCCCCAACAAGAAAAAACCACCTTTCCAATTATCGAATCTCTTGGAAATCTTTATAATTTCTGGATTCCAAAAAAGAAACTGAATGAGGATTTCCTCCCAATGGAACACCGAGATAGGGCCAATCTAGAATGGCACAACCTGCCAAACTAGACATCTCCCCAAAAATGATTTCCTACATTGATACTTGGCAAACCACTCTTATCAAGATTTATACACAAACCAGAAATACTTTCAAAAATTTGAAGCAAAGAGAGAACATTTAGGAAATTATCCTTATCTGCATAATATTAATATTAAATGTATATTTAATTTAAATGTATATAAGTATATTTAATCTTGGCCATATGTTGGAAAGATATATATATATATATATATTTACATTTTGGACATAATACAAATCACAGTGATATATGTTTTTGGATATAATGCAATTGCAAAATATATCCTTTATCTTAAATTTGTTTTTGATAATAATAATTACTCTTTGTATTCCCTAGCATACAGACAAAGAAATCTTCACTAGTCCAAAGGATGGGCCCAAGGGAAATCTAAGTTAGCTGAAATATGATGTCTTCGTTGAAGGTTTCAAGTAGTGGGTTAGGTGGGGTGGTATAATCCCGTAAGATGTGAAGTGGTCAGACCAAAAAAAGAAGGGCATTGAGAAGAAGAGATTGAGAAAGAAATAGTTAAGGAGAGAGAGGGGGAAAGAAATAGCTACCAAAAGAGAAGAAAGAAGGATGGACTTTGATCTGTTTTGTGGCTGTGAATTGCAAAGGAAGAAGGTATCATGTTGGAACAAATGCATCATCTGTAAGATTGTGACACTCAATGTCAGTTGCCGCATCCAGCTGCACCAAAGCTGTTTCCAATAAAAATATTGCAAATAAATAAATAAAAATAAGAATAAAAATTTGATTAATAATTTTGGGATATTTACCCTGCTGTATCCAATGCATATTCGTATCTGTTGAGAAAAATAATAAGGGTTTAGGAAAAGGGAAAAGATAGAGAGAGGCTATATAGGACCAGAGAGAAAATATTATTGAATGAAATAAAATAGTTGAATTACATAAACACTTAACTTTGTTCCTCTATTTATATAGAGGCTATACAAGAGGTAGAGTTCTAATAAAACTCAATAATTTATTAATTTATATAAACTTATGACTTATCCCTAGTATTATAATCTATCTAAATAACCTAACGACTTATGAGTCATACTTTATCCCTATCTTGTAACACTCCCCCTCAAGCTGAAGCTTACAATTCTAAGCTTGTTACATAAATTTTAACTCTAAAAAATAAAATGCAATAAAAATAACTATAAAGAAAACTTGAACTTCAAACTGCAAGAACGGCTTGTTAATGGACACAGTATGCGAATAACTCCTTTTGAATGCAAAGCAATCTAATGGTTATCGGAATGATCATAGATGCCTAAAAGATAAAAGTATGTCGGGTTGACATATGATAAAATTTGTGACAGCTAGAATTGTGATAGTCAGAATGATAGATTGGCAAAGAAAAATTAGTAGTTGGAATGAAACAACTGAGAAAGATTTTTTTTTTTTTGTTTGTTTAGCTGGAATGATAGATTGGCTTAGAAAATAAGATGGCTGGCATGACACATCGGTGAGGAAAAATTAATAGTCGGAATGATGCATTGACTGAGAAAGTTTTCTCTTTTGTTATTTTTTGGGGGGAGAATCATCTTCTTTGGCCTTGTCTTTCTTCACTTTTGAAAGCTTTGGCTGTGGTTTGCACCCAAAGAGAAACAGAGTGATGTTGAAAGTTTTTCAGGACTGGCCAGAAACAAGAATACCCAAACTTTCTAGGAAGAGAAATTGACCAGCTGGACATCACAACAGAGAGCAAGTTTCCCCCTTTTTTTAAAACTCAATGAATAGTAGGAATGAAAAATTAATAAACCTAAAGAAATCTACTACAACAACAACTCCTCAGCTTTTCTTGCGATTGTTGGAAGTATGATACCAACAAACCTCAAGGTGGATGATACTTGCTCTGATACCATGTTGAAAAAAATGATTAGGGTTTAGGAAAAGGGAAAAGATAGAGAGGCTATAGAGAATGGGAGAGAAAATATTATTGAATGAAATAAGATTGCTGAATTAAATAAGGACTTTTGCTCCTCTAGTTATATAGAGGCTATACAAGAGGTAGAGTTCTAATAAAACTCTATAACTTATTCACTTATTTAAACTTATGACTTATCTCTAGTAGTATAGTCTATCTAAATAACCTAATGACTTATCAGCCATTTACTTTATCTTTATCTTCTAACAGTATCTATGTCATTGAATGTGACCTTTCTTTTCAATCAGGTTTTGGCAGTGTTTGATTGCATATTTCTTTCCATTTTCTCACTCATGATGACATCTTGTTACAGAAATTGGATGAGGCGGCTGTGCAGAAAGTATTCTTGAAGTCACTTGAGAATTACATAAATTGGTGTAACTACTTATGCATTCATCCTGTTTGGAGCAGGTGTAAATGATGGTTTTTTTTCCCCTTTTTCTGATTACAAAATAATTTTGTCTGAATGACATAGTTAAGGAACTAAAATGGTTTTGTGCAGTTTGGAGGCTGTTAGCAAAGAGAAGAAGTTGCTGTATGTTTCTTTGTTCTTCCTTATATGGGGTGAGGCTTCAAATATCAGGTTTCTTCCAGAATGCTTGTGCTACATATTTCATCATGTAAGTTAATTGGGCTGAGGATCCTTAGTCATGATTCTTCTTGGGTAGTGTTGTTAAATTCTTGGCTGTTTATTTCCATAAATCGCATGTTGAATATTACTGTTTTGTATGCTGTCATTTTATGAACAACAATAATGTCTTAAATGCTTTGTTTATATTTATTGAATGTGTCTAAGAAGCATCAACATGCCAATCTACTGGTGTTTTACCATGTGAGACATGTGTCAGACATGGACACACATTTGACACGCATATGACACGTGTGCATACGTGTCAAAAAAATTTGATTTTTATGATATTTGACATTGCTCTGACACAACTCTGACATGTTTAAGGTATGGGTTTGCCACATTTAGGGCACAGCTGGAGATATTTTCTAAACACTGGAGGTTATTTTTTTTTAAAGCAGTTTAAACTATTTTTTTTTTTTTTTAAAAGAAGAGAAAAATATTAGAAGCATTGTGGTTAAAAATCATTAGTCAAAGATTCCTCCCTTTCCAAAAAAAGAGAGCTCAATGTAAATTTTTGATATATTGATGTTAATGATATGGTATGGAATTTGATTATTTTTGGTAACTCTCTTATGTTATGTGTCAGTATAGTTTTTCCTATGTCATCATATTGATTATTTGATTATGTATGCATGTGTGCATGCTACGTTGAAGCCGTTTCGTGTACTATTATTTTTTAACTTTGTTGTGTCTTGTGTCAGTGTCCGTGCTTCTTACTGTATCACAATACTGGTCCCAAACTTCAGTGCCTTTGCATGAAGTCGGGCAGTACTTGTAAACATGCAAGTGAATTTTTGGAAAATAGTACTGTTGCATACATTGAAATGTCATGAGTTTGTTAATTACCACTCTAAAATTCTATTTGCCGACTGCTCTGCTGTTTTTTGCTTGAATTTGTATAAATTTTCTGTTACATGTCCTTTTCTGTTAATATTTCTTGTGTCTCTGTTCTTTTTTTCCCTCTTGCTCTCTCTTTCTCTCTCTCTCTCTCTCTCTCTCTCTGTCTTCCCCCTCACCCCCAATATCTGATTGCTTGTGACTCACAAATATGAGTTCCCAGATGGCCAGGGAAATGGATGGGATTTTAAGGCAGCAGATTGCTCAGCCAGCTAGTAGCTGCAGTTCTGAGGATGGTGTCTCATTTCTTGATCAAGTTATATTTCCTCTCTATGAAGTTGTTGCTGCGGTAAGTTTCTGCATGTTCTATGAATAGATTTTTTTACTGGTAATTATGATCGCTATGAACATTGTGGTGACATTACAAGCTTGACAAAGGTATGTGGAAAATAAAGAAGGCTGCAGTTTTTAGTTGTGCACAGCATTGAAGATCTACACATTAGACAACCTTGAATACCTTAAATGTAACATTTCAATTTATATCCATTCTTCATTCCATTATCATGATCTGTAGTTTATGGATTTACAGAGGGATTATAGTGCTCTCTTGAGTTAGAGCTTGTTTTATCTTGTGTTTTCCTTTAGGAGGATTCCTGTGCTCCTTCTATGCCTCGTTCTTGTAATTTTCTCTTCTTCTTATACTCACTTGTTTGTTGTGTTCAAAAAGTTCGGAGACTAATAGTCACTCATGACTTATTTTTAAATTGTGAGATGGCTTGGCAGTTAAGGAATAATCTTATCTCGTTGTTTCTGGTTTTGTGGGTTTGTCCAGCTACTTTGGATAGCTGCTTTTCTACTAGACTTGATATTGTGGTATTGGATTTTGGAAAGAAGGGAAAAAGCGCATTTTGGGAACTTATGATCTTGTATTTGGGAGGAATTGTTTGCACTCAATGAGTTATGGTCTCCTTTTTGGTGTGTGGGTGGTGATTTTAATGTATGTTGTTCCCCAGAGGAGAAGTTGGGAATTTCTAGAGTTACCTTCAGCATGAAGGGTTTTGATCGTTTTATTAGAGATTGCCGGTTGTGGGACCTTCCTTTAGCTAATGCTCAATTTACTTGGTCAGTTTTAAGAAAGAGTGATGTCGTCTCACATGGATAAGTTTCTGGTTACTAATGAGTGGGAGGAGATGTTTCCTGATTTTATTCAAGAGGTTTTACCACATCAGTATCAGATCATTTCCCCATCCTTTTAGAATCTAATAGGGTTAAATGGGGTCCTACTCCTTTTAGATTTGTGAATATGAGGCTGTGTCATCGTTCTCTTTTCAATTTTGTAAAGGAGTGGTGGGCAGAGTGTCCGGTGGAAGGTTGGGCGGGTTTTGTGTTTATGAAAAAGCTGCAGTTTGTTAAAGAAAATTTAAAGGTGTGGAAGAAGGAAGTTT
Source organism: Saraca asoca (assembly GCA_026873985.1). Taxonomy (NCBI): domain Eukaryota; kingdom Viridiplantae; phylum Streptophyta; class Magnoliopsida; order Fabales; family Fabaceae; genus Saraca; species Saraca asoca. The sequence continues at coordinate 9,958 of JANHAO010013530.1, forward strand.
TTGTAGATATACATGTGAAGAAGGAGATACTTAATGAAATGGCTGCTCAGGATGTTCAAGATGCTGAGAATTGTTTACACCCTGATTAGAGAATGAGGTTAGCTACCCTTCATAATGAGTTTGACATTATCCTCTTGCATGAGGAAATTAGTTGGAGACAGAAATCCAGATTTAAATGGATAAAGGAAGGGGATGTAAATTCGATTTTTTTCCACAGAATGGCTTATAGTAGGAAGAATAAAAGTGTCAATAAGGAATTGGTAGTGGAAGATGGCAGAATAGTGAGGGATCAAGCAACCATTGCTAGGGAGATAACTAATTTTTACCATTCCTTGTATGAGGAAAACCTTCCTTGTCGTCCATTTATTGAAGGGTTGGATTGGCATCCTTGAGAGGATTTGAAGGCTGATTGGTTAGAAAGGCCATTTGAGGAAGAGGAGATTCGAAATATGGAGTTCGGATATACAGAAAGCTCTGGGACCTAATGGGTTTTCTTTGGCTTTCTTTCAAAATTGCTGGGAGTTGAAGGAAGATCTTTTGAAGGTCTTTGTCGAGTTTCATCGGAATGGTGCTATTGGGCGCTATTGGGCCAAGTATGAATTCCACTCTCATTGCTTTAATTCCAAAGAAGGATTGATTTGTTAAGACTAACGATTTTAGGCCTATTAGCTTGATTTCTACTGCATATAAGATTATCACTAGAGTCTTGTCTTTGAGATTGTGTGATTTTCTTGTTGATACTATTTTGATGCAGCTCTGGTGACCAATGAGGTAGTAGAGAAGTAACGCGATGTAAAGGCCAAGGTTTATTGTTTACATTGGATTTTGAAATCAGTTTTTACCTTTTTCTAAGTCTTTTTGAAAGGCTAAGGTCTTTGTTTGGTCTGTTCTCCACAGGATCAATACTAATGATATGCTTCAAGTGTGCAGGCCTCATAAGGCTTTGTCTCCAGATATATGTGTGATGTGTTACCAGAATTTAGAGACCAAAAATCATTTATTTTTGCATTGTGATGTGGCTTGGGAGATTTGGACCAAATTATTATCTTTATTTGTTGTCACCTGGGTTTTCCCTTTAAATTTGGTTTCGGTTTTACCTATTAATTTCAGGAACTTTGGGGGGAATAAGGACAAGCATGCTCTTTGGGATTGTGCTTGTTTTGCAGTTATTTGGTGCATTTGGTTGGAAAGAAATGCTAGAATTTTAAGAAATCAGACCCAGTCAAGTGTTCTTTTGTGGGATAGGATTTTGTTTGTCGCTTCTCTTTGGATGAAAGCTAATGGTTTTTTAGAGAGTTGAGTTTGTTCAATTTGCATAGAAATTGGGCAGCAATCTTGCATTAACTTTTGAAGATTCCTTATCCTCTTCTCTTGTATTCTTTCCCTTTATATAAAAGTTTCTTTTTCTATTAAAAAAAGAAAAATATTTGCTGATTTATAGTGTATGTTGTTGAATGCAAGAATTTTTAAAAAGTAATATCAGCTTATGTTCTAATTGTTGAATAAGATTATGTTTGTTACTTCACTTTGGCTTAAATCTCATGGTTTCTTTTGAGGGATAAGTTTGACTGATTTGCTAAAGGGATTGAGAATCTGTTCTTGAACTTTGATTGGGTGGTTCCATTAGTTTTATTTTTCTGTAGTTCTTAGCCTTTCTAATATTTTCTTTCTTTTGAGGATTTCTTATCCTTATCTCATTTAATTTTTCTTCCTTCTCTTAATAGCATTTTCTTTTTCTTTAAAAAAATATTTTCTTCTATAATAAGAACCAGATGGGTGAACCTAACCTTGAAGTCAAATGTTTGTGCAAGGATCATATATGCCGTACGTCTGTGGAGTTGTTGACACTGCAGTTGCACTAAGTCAGAAACCAATCCTTCTGATACTTTCTCTATAAGCTTCCATGTATATTGTGTTCACTAAAAGGAAAAACTTCTATATTCCATATCTAATTTCTTTCAATTTCCACTATAAAAGAATGACTTATTGTTGAGTAAATCTTTTTGTAAGGTTAAGGCTTCCTCCTAGGTGGGTTACTTTTGTTTGGATGGCTGTATTTCCATAGAATTAATACAAATGATGTGCTTCAAATTCTAAGGCGCCTGACAAGGCTCTTACCCTGCTACTAGTGTTATGTGTTAATGAAATTTGGAAGCAAATAATAATCTTTTTTTTACTATGTGAGGCGGCCTGGCATCTCTTGAATCATCTCTTGTCCAGCTTCTTTGGATCAATTTCTATCAGTCAATTACTGGGGTTTTGGTTGTTCGAAGGAGTTTTAAGGTGTTGTGGAAGTGTGGTACAAGGTTATCAAATCGTGAATTGTATCGCAAATTGATTGTTCAATTTTTTGACTTGTGAATTGAAGCGAATCATGAATCGGTAAGACTTAGAAATTAATATAAAAATAGTAAGTTTTATGTTATGTATAATAACATGTAAGCATTGAAGACAAAATTATGAGTTTAAGCTAAGAAACATAATACTTCTCTATTATCATAAACTCAAAATTATAAATATGGAGTTTCAAAAGAGTTAAGTCATGTAGATTCAAAACAAACTTAATATATCATAAAAATAGGGTTTCAAGATGGTGGTGGGGCTTCGAGGTAAAAAATTAGGTTTTTAGAAGATGGGTGAGTGTAAAAGTGAGAGAGAATGTGAGATATCACTGTTATGAGGTTTTAAAAAGATTTTAAAAAAATGCCCTTAATGGGCTGTATTTTTAAAACGGCTTGTGCAGAAACCAATCTGATTTCTGTCACGACCGATTCTGCAACAGAAACAGGGGAGCAGATACGAATTGTTGGTTAGTTAGAAGGAATCACTGAAATCGTGTGGTTCTTCCGGTTCTGGGTGCGATTCGTGCAATTCAGGTGCGATTCACAAGGGAAAACGATTCCATTGAAGATTTAGAACGTTTTGGATCTGCATTGAATTGAATCATGCGATTCGAATCGGGAATCATATGATTCCGACTTCCATGGTGTGGTCTTTTTGCTTGCTTGTGGTGTCTTTGGTTTTGAAGAAATGCAAGGATTTTTTCAGTAAAAACTTCTTACCACTCATCTTTTATGGGATAGAGTTGTTTTCTTTGCCTTCATGTTGGTGTCAACTCATAATTTTTTCAGGAGAGCCTCTCTTCCAAATTTAGGGAGAGATTGGAGAGCAATTGAGTAGTTTTTAGTTTTTCATTTATACTTTTTTCTTTCCTTCTTAATAAATATTACTGAAACACAAAGATATACAAGCAAACAGCAGTTTAACTTCCAACCCATGTTTTCAAAGTAACAGCTGACGAGCTCTGTCATTTGAGCAATCCCATACATCTTGTCATATCGTGAAGTAATCTGGCTAGGGCATTATGGCCTCTTTTTTCATGCAAAAAGTTTATTGTTTCTCTTTTTGCAGTGTGTTTATTTTCCTTTATAAAATTATTTGCTGGAGCCAAATTCTAGTGATTAAATCTTCTTGTTTGTGGTTAAATATTTGCAAGTTTTATAAGATATGTTGGTAATTTACATATTAGTGATAAAACGTGTACTTTTGTAATCTGGATATGCATGACCATTTTATCTCCTTGTTCTTGAATAGCATTTGGTCTCCCCTTTTTTTTTTTTTTTTTTTTTTTTATAATTCTACTCATGTTTATTAGTTATACTGCTCATTTTATGGATGTTTAAAAACGTATCTTTATTGGAACTGTTTTCATTTCTTTAGTTTAAGCTGTTAAATTGATGACTTATCTGTGTGACTTTCAGGAAGCAGCGAATAATGATAATGGGAAGGCACCTCATTCTTCCTGGAGAAATTATGATGATTTTAATGAGTACTTCTGGTAAAGATTTGTAATGAGCAGTTCTTTTTTTTTTTAAATTGAAAAAGACAATTATATTAGAAGGGGATAGAGTACATAGCCAGAGGATAAGGCATCCTCAGAAAATGAAAAGAAACTGCCTGGCTAAAAAGAAGTACTCAACATAACAACTCAATTTTATGCAAGTGTGACATGCTGAACCCTTGAGAAGGTACAGAGAAGCTATAATCATAATCCTATTGTAGCATTTAGCACCAGCCAAACACACTAAAGGACAGTAAACTGTGCAAGTCCCATAGAGCTGCAATGGGCATTCCTTAATCGAGCTATTTTTTCTTATTTTGAAGACTGACTAGTTTCTTTACAGGTCACTTCATTGCTTGGAGCTTGGTTGGCCATGGAACAGAAGTTCTTCATTTTTCCAGAAGCCACAACCAAGATCAAGATCGAAGGTTTTTCTGCTTCATATATATGCTATATTTCTTTGTTGTGTGTTGACTTGTATTGTGAAGATGGGACAGAAACAGGCAACTTGATGCTAGAAGAATAATAAGATGCCCTAGGTCAGGAATGCATAACTTTTGAGTGAAGAATATGAATGCTGCTTGCAGCAAATGTTAAAAGGATATGTCTACAGATGTTGCGCAGCTCTGAGCATTAGTACTGGTCCTTTATGGTTTTAAAACTGAGAACAGTAGATAGGAAAAAGAAGATAAGCCTAAGCATGATGTCTTAGGAAAGAATTGTGCAACAGAAGCAAAAGAAAATGATCTTTCTTAGGGTAAAAGAATGTTATAGTTGAAGACAAAGGGTACAAAGAGGAGGAGGATAGGAGATACTCCTACAAATACAAAAAGAATAGCACTATGGGGGGAAGAAACGAAAATCAAGCTTATAGCTTCTATTGTTCTGCATAAAACTGGCTACTATAATCAGTTGATTTTCTTTTGGTTAGTTTATTTATTTTTTTCTGTTGTTTTGATCGCAGAACTTGTTAAAATCTGGCAGTGGTCAGCGTCGTGGGAAAACTTCCTTTGTTGAGCATCGGACTTTTTTCCATCTTTATCATAGTTTCCACCGTTTGTGGATATTTCTTTTTATGATGTTTCAGGTTAGTATGGTGACTTGCTTGCCCTTTGTTGTGGCCTTATGACATTTGTTGCTATTTTCTGTGTTATATAATTAGCCACCTTGTTCTTTTCTTTCTTTGTGATGTTAATCTCATCTGGTGTTTGTTCTCAAGGTCATGTATGTGGACCTTTTTTAAATGTGTTTTAATATTTCTTAGTTCTGGATTGTCAGGGTCTAACAATTATTGCTTTTAATGATGGACATCTTAATGGCAAGACTTTGCGAGAGGTTCTCAGTCTTGGTCCAACATTTGTTGTGATGAAGTTTGTTGAGAGTATGTATTTTTTGTTGTTTGATTAATAATTGGTTCTTTAATTTGAACATGTTGAATGGGTTCACAACTGTTGCTTTTAGTACCAAACCTTGTTTTCTGCCATCATAGTTTTATTTTCTGGGCTTGCTGTTTCTTCATGTAGGTGTCCTGGACATTTTTATGATGTATGGGGCATATTCAACCACAAGGCGATTAGCTATCTCTCGCATTTTCCTTCGTTTTCTTTGGTTTAGCTGTACTTCAGTTTTCATAACTTTTCTTTATGTGTAAGTCTTCTGGCACTTTGGAAAAGTCTCATTAATCTTACTCTCTCCTTGTATTATTTCCCTCTAGGGTCCGATTGTTTTGACAGGAAACATCTTCCATAGGAGTAACCTCATTTACTTGTATTTATAGTTATAAAATATTAAGATAACAGAAAATGTTCTATTTGTTAAATGTTACATGTAAGGAGTGTGGTGGAAAACAACATCCACATCTTTAGAGAGGAAGCTGTTTTCCCCTAATACCATGGTACCATGTATTATTTTTTTTATCACAAGGTATACAAGTAACATGGAAGTTGTGTGCGTGAGCTGAAGAACTCATCTATATATTGAAGAAGAATTTACAAGAGTATATATAGAGGACCCCGGGTAGAGAGGGAT